>JAFIDM010025526.1:0-19590 GCA_023159025.1 Thereuonema tuberculata
TTCCAATTCATAATGGTAACCTACAGAAAAAGAACGTTGCGTGCATATGAACATCCTAACATGGCAACCTATCTTTTGATTGTACTAAATGGTCTGTCTTCATATTGATTAAATCAGGCTGTTCGGATTTATATAAAAAAAGAAAAGAGATGAAATATATGAAAGGGACAAGAGGATGGATCGAAATAAAAACACAAACTTATATTAGTAATAAGAACTCAATTTTTTTCTATAGAAAAAAATAATCTATTTCACAAAATAGGCAACTTTACCTGTCGACACCAGTAGCGATAAAACAAGTTCAATTTACAGTTTTGAGAATGTGTTTAATATAAATACAATTCACATTTTATTTTAATAATAGGGATTCATATTAGTTACAGTTTGTTTATATAAAATCACAACTTGTTTTCTTTAAAAGAAAATATGGACGACTATAATATATAGACATTTAGTCGACACTACTTCAGTTAATCTTCCCTTTAATACAATATTTTTTTCATTATAATAGGAAACTTCTTGTTTAGTGAGGACAGGAATATCTTTTTTCTCTTTCCTCTCTAGAATTCGTTAATAATCTATACAGTCAAATTTAAATTTAACAATATACAAGTAATCTCACATTTACATTTTTTTACAAAACAATTAAATTTAGCAATCTTTTCCAAACAATTAAATTTTAGTTGTAATTAGTTATAATTAAACTTAGTAATAAACATCTCTACTAACATTTTGACAACGACTTCTATCCAGGAAGGATCTTTTTAACAGGGGACTTCACTTGAAAAGGGAATCTAGATAAACGAGATTCCGAAACGTACGTAGTGTTTTTAAGAATTTTACACGATTTAATTAATTGTGTGCCAATATAGTAGGCAACGTGAATTTTGAAAAAAACACGCACGTTAAATAGTACCTATATCTCTACTAATAATTAAACATTTATCTTCTTATTAATCATAATTTTACTAAAATGTTCGTAGACTTAATTTTAATACAGATGGATGTTCTGCAACTAATTTTACTTATTAAAATCCATTAAATACTTTATTTTTAATTAAACCTATAATAAAGTTTAAATTCTAGGAAACTATATCCTACAATATCTTATTATCATAAAACTATATCATTATTATCATAAAAAGTAAATATTCAATGAATTTCTTCATAAAAAGTCTTAAAACCATCCAAAAATGAACCAAAATATTAAATATTGATTACTTTTAATAATTTGATTTGCTACGTATTTTTACCAAATAAAATTACTAAATAATAATTAGCAAAAATCCTAAATTACTACTAATTAAGTGCGTTCCCCATTAGTTTATGTTATGGAAACTTTTCCAGTATTTCCTGTTTGTTTTCAGTTTGTTCGTCTACCTTATCAGATGCAGACTCTAAAGAAAGAAATGTAGTTGTAATATCTGACGGCTTCCAATGTACTTCAAAAGTATATCGTTGTTCAATTGATTGATTAGATAAATTGTTATGAAGAAATTCACTCAAAAAGCCTCTTTCATAAAATCCTATAGAAACCTACAGCATTAACATTTATGCTTCTGTGATAGGATGATCCTAGTTTTTGATTTCTCATATCCAACAAATATTAATCTGAGTCCACCTTTCAATAATAATAATTTTAATAATTTTATTCAATACTGATCAAATACTGAAATATAAACTGATTAGCCTCATCCATTTATGTGAAACTAGTGGCAACCCGTGAAATATTCACGGAAGTAAAACAGATTCCACATTTTTGAAATATCGTGACATTTTTCAAAAACCTAAGATTGAAAATGATGTTCTAAGCTCATTTTTTAAAAGCCATGACTTCCATAACAGCCTATGTATAATTTGACTGATGACTAAGCAATAAAACAAAATATGTATTTTGATCATGGTAACTCTTGCAAGCATGTAATTATCCCTATTTTGAGGTTAATTTCGAAATATGCTTGAAGAGTCAATAAGATCACGTGTAATTAATAAAACAATACGTGTGTAGTAGTTCATGACTTAAAATAATATATATATATATATAGCCGGACAGTAATCTGAAATTTGAAAAATGCCAATACAAATATAATATAAACACACTAAAAATTATAACTGTATACAGATACCAAATTAATTTACCAGTTTCGCAGGAGCCAGCGCTACGCATTCTCATTATAAGTTAACCTCCTGCCCTAAAATAATGTTGATCCAGACAAAGAAATGTTGGTGACGCCAACTTGTATTTTGTTTCTGCGTAACTACTGTTTCTGTAGCGCTTTTGGGATGAGACACAAACAAATTTCAGTACAACCGTACAATTTTTGCCGATTAATAGTATGATTTCGAAGCAGATTCATCCTCCGCTTATCTTCCAATTAAGATATGATAATATGTTTTTTATTTGATAATCAACATATACAATGATATTTGTTATTCGCTGATTGATCTAAAGATGGATTCTTCAGAGAAATTATAACTTAAAGTTCAGATTTCAAAACTTAGATAGAGTTTAGATTAAAAACTCTAATGAGGAAGGCTTTATAAAGCAATTACAAAAACTTATTTATTAGACAAACGATTCTCCTATTTTTAGAAATAATGTGTGCAAAATAATAAACAAGACGAATTTGTAAAGTTCTATAATCACATTTTGTCGATATCGGACAAAAGACCATCTGCACGTCTGGATGATCCTAACACCGTCTAAATCTGTATCCACTTTGAATCAGCTTCACAAATTGCATCGTGACTTGCATTGCTAAGAAATATAAGATAATTATACTGTATAACCAGGTAGATGCCAATAAAGAATAAATCTTTTTACACAATTTAAAAGACACAAATAAAAACACAACATTTCAGAATTTCTGGACCGAATCCTTCCATCAGGTGTAGAACATTATTAAAGTAACACTAGAAGACCGGTTCTCATGAGGGTTTCGTGATGGTGGACGATCCGCGCTGGGCAGGTTTTCTTGGGGTTCTCCCGTTTCCCCTGCACTTCTCCCACCATACTTTCTCAGTCTTTCTCTCCATCTGTCCGTATTTCCGTGGGTTAGTACAATAGACCTCTGGTCGCAGTGCTTGACTTCTCTATCACCCACATTCATTACATAACATAATATAATATAAACGTAACATAACACTAGAAGACTAAACACTAAACACTAATCACTAAAATCTCACTAGAAGAAAGTCAAAAGTTCAGGTGAATTCATATTTCTTATGAGTAGAATGAAGTAGTGGCCGAAACGATCAAGTGGGAAGGGGTGAGGAAGAGTCTAAAGTTTGCTTATTATTTCAAGCGTTAACAGCTTGGAAGCATCGTTATCAGGAACAGATCTAGATAATTTTGTAGGGGGAGCTCAAAAGTTTTTGCCGCCCCTCTTCCCACGGTGATCATATTTCTAAAATCGCAATTCGGGATAACCGAACCTTCCGTACTTACACAACCAAAAAAGAAAAAAAATTGTCCCCAACCAACCATGCCGCCTCTTCCCAACATGCCGCCCGGGGCTCGTGACCCACATTGCCCACCCCCTTCTAGATTCGTCCGTGATCGTTATTCATTTAAATTTCTTACTGTAATGCATTTTTTACGGAGATCTCCTGACTATAATGCTTTTCCTTTTTTTAATAAATGTTAGTGGAGTTTTTCTTAAATAGTCGTCCCTTTGTGAATAGAGTAAACAGTAGGTTCTGTAATGTTCAAAGTATAACCCGTCTCCAAACAATGTACAGGAATAGTGTATTATATATTTTTTTGAACAGATTTACAATGTTCCGCTAATGGTATACGGAGCGATCGTTTCGTCTCGCCAACTTAGATGTACCGATCAATGGATCCTTTATCGCACTCGATGCTATGTATTGCTCCTAGCTTGTTTCATTGTTTTTATACATAATTACCTTGAGATTATTTTCTATTGAGGAAACGCTTTATACAGTAGACACTCGTTAATCCGGCACGTTCGGGACTTTGGCAGTGCCAGATTACCGAAAATGCCGGATTACTGAGCGCCGTCTAAAACTAGCCGTTATTGCAAGGATAGCGAAAATACCGCTAAAATAGAGAGTCAAAAGGGATATTAATAGGTATCAGGCCATTTTTCCGTGTTCTATTGTGATTTCTCTGATTTCGGTAGTGATGGAAAATGTTAAAAACAAAACAACAAAATACATTTTTATGTAGTATTATATTTTAATACAGTACATACAGTACAGTATAGTTACTGTATTAGATTTGTCATCACTGCCGAGTACGCCCGACCTCAGCCGATTGCCCGAGAACTCTGCCGAACGCGCCCGGAAGGCTTATTCAGTGTAAAAAAAAACCTTAGACCGATGCCGGATTATTGAATGTGCCGGATTATCGGATGCCGGATTAGCGGGGTTTTACTGTAGTGTTGTTAGATCTACTGACAATTCCTATTTCAAATGGAAGCCAAAAGTGGTTTTAATTTGTTACGTAAAATTTCGTGGAAAGGAATGCATAATTGCATGTATTAACCTTAACTTTCCTGCTTGATGGCTTCAGTCTCTACCCTATTCTATCAATAAGTAATATAGGTTCGCCTGATCTTGTGAATTAATTTAAAAACATTTTAGTGTGTTACTTTAGTAATGTTATTCGGAAGGAATCCTGAAACGTTGTGTTTTAGACTATGTCTTTTTAAATTGTTTATTACATCTATGTGCTGAATTCGTCTACAAATTTGAAAGGAATAAATACATCTTTTTCTTTACTGTCGTGGGATCGTTCTTCTGTATGTTCTGTATGTGGGATCGTCCTTCTTGAACGATCTGGAGATGCTATTATCAATAAATTCCTCAGGATAAACATTATTTCTAAATATATTTTTAATATTAATTGTTTCCTGATGTAAAATCTTCGTATTATAGAGCATATTGATACTTCTCTATTAAGACTGGTCGCATTTTGAACATTACAGAATCCATTGTTTACGCCATTCAAAAAGACGACTATTTAAGACATTTCCACGAAACACTTATTATTTAAAAGGAAAAGTGTTATAATCATGAGAAATGCAAAATGCATTTCAGTACGAAATTTAAGTTAATAACGATGCTTCCCAGCTGATAACTCTTGAAATAATACGGACATTTGAAGAAGACGATCTTTAGACTCTGCTTAACCTTCCCGCTTAATGGCTTCGGCGACCACCACATTCTACTAATAAGGAATATGACTTCGCCTGAACTTGTAACTTTCTTCTACTGAAAGTAGAATTAAAAACATTTATGTGTGTTACTTTAGTAATGTTGTACACTGATGAAATGATTCGGTCAGGAATCCTGAAACGTTGTGTTTTTGATTATGTCTTTTTAAATTGTGTATTACATCTGAATTGGTCTACAAATTTGAAACTTGAAATTTCTGCACGTTAAATACTTCAGAAAAAATATATATTATAATGCATTCTATGAAAAATATTATATTTAGATAACATTTAATAATATAAAATGGTATATGAATGGAAAAGTTATTTTCTGTAACTCTGCATTGGAACTGTACAACTCCGAAGATTATTAGCTTTTTTCCTCCCTTTTCCTTGAAATATCCTCTATTGTTTGTTCCTTTTCTGTATTCATTGTTTTTCGTGAACAAAAGAATCGAAAACTGCATTTTATTGTTTTGATAAATGAAAGAATCGCCTTTTTTTTCTTAATCTCTAGTTCTTTTCATATTCTAATCAATTTTTAAAGGTAAAAAAAAAAGATACGTTCTATCTCTGTTTTCATTGTTCTCATTTTCTTCTTTTGTATCCAAATGTATATATTAGTGTGTTAAAACTTGTTCTTATCAATCGAAGCAATGAAGGTAAGTAAATTTCTTTTCTGTTTCTATTTACCTTTAAAAGAAAGCAATATTATCAGAAATTTTTGAAAATCTAAACTGTTTTATTGAACGTTTAAATTAAAATTCTAGAAATTTAAAATATAATATCTAGTGAAAGTTAATGATTAATGTATAATTCTGAAAAAAAAGTATAGTTTTTCCAAATTTAATTAAACAAGTCTTGCTAAACTGAAATAATAACTGTATCTTTATGCTGCAATTATGTAAATTTTTAAATTTTAGTGCTATTGCTTTGAAATTTTCTAATACTTTTGACGTTGTATGCCAAACAATCACAACAAGAGAAGATATAAAGTACTGATAAATTATTCAAAATTTAAGAAAGAAAATTACAGTAAAAAATATGGAAATAGAATTCATAAAAACCCATAAAAGGAATTTTTAAAAATAAAGTTAATGAATAGTTTATATGAACGGTCAAATCTTTATTCAGATCCGCATGTGATTTAAATGAAGAAATATCGTGATATTGATAGCAATAAAAACGTTATAGCATCAATAAAAGCTTTGAACAATTAGTAGTCTGGGAGGGGATGCCATTTGGAGTAACATACCATCTCTGCTGTAATTTGTTTTGTGACTCACAGACGGCGTAATATGTAAATTTTTTCATAGCCCACTGAACACGACAATATCTTTCACAAAAAAAGGGTTGTCATCCTTTGTTACTATATTCAATACTCCACCATTTCATCCCTCGATATGTCCCGTAACTTAGCAAGAAACTGTGGTAAGTAATGCACAATATTAGTATGAGTTATTTGCAATTAATAAAACCGCTGCAAGCAGCTCATACTACCCCGAGGCTGTAGTAATATGATCATCTTATTTAAAGCTTTGAAATATCATGGTTTATTAATATTTTTAAGTTTTTCGAATTATCTTATTATTTTTTTATAACAATGCTCAACTCTTTTAAGCGTTATATAAATTGTCAAAAAATATGCTGGTTTAGACTGCTGTCGCTTACCTCGGGGGCTGATTTTTTCTCGGCGTTTGTAAATAACAAACAAATAAATTCACTGAAATTTCTAAACACAAACAAACACCATAGACACACGTATACATTATGGTATACTGATCCATAGAGTGAAAAAATTATATACAGATATAAAAATAATATAAAACAATAAAAATACACACCACTCGATCTTTCTTCAATATTTCAACCTTTTAATCAAAGGTTTTCATCAGGAATATAGTTACATCAATAAGAAAAGAATGAACAAATCGTTCTTCTTCTTCACATAAACAGAAAACATAATAACAATCATGAAATTGAATATCACGTTGCCATTTTTTGAATACCTTTATAGTAGCTCAACATGCATTATTGTAGCTTAACTTACATGCATTGTAGCGATTGTTACTAACACGTATTATAGTAGCTTGCCTTATAAACCCACAAATCAATGAAGTTAACACCCATAACATTTTAATAATATTTTCATTAAAATTTTAATTTTTCTTTCACATATTTATTGTTACTCATAATTTTTTGAAAAAACCCGAATGATATATCATTCATTTTTAGAGACTTGTCTTTATTCATATATTTTTGAATAATAAATACTGCAATTTTGAGGATAAATGTTATGCACAGAGAATAGGATTCCCAATGGGAAGTCCTATTTCAGACACAATGTGCAACATATACCTTAATTGGCTAGAAAAGAATGTTATTTTAAAATGGAATCAAGCTAAGTATTCTTATTTTAGGTATGTTGACGATATACTGCTTTTGTGCGAAGGAACTGAAAAGCAAACATTTTCTAATTTTTTCAATTTTGTTAACACATCTGATAAATATCACAATTCACTTTTGAAAAAGAAAGTGGTAGAAAATTGCCTTGCTTCGATGTACTGACTTTCAATAATGAAAATATGATCACTTATGAACACTATCACAAAAAATACCAAATTGATCATGTTCTTAACTTCAATTCATAACATTTCCACAAAGAAAGCTACAGTATAATCTTTAATAATCTTAGAAGAATAACTAGTTATACTGAAAACACAAAATTATGGAAGAGTAAAATTGAAAGATTAAGTAAAAAATTAGAACCTAATGAATACCCTATTAATTTTATCAGAGCTAATATTAATAAGTTCTTTAACAAAAAGAAGAAGAATGAATTAATAAAATCTAAAGATGTAGGAAAAAATATTATACAGTAAATATATTAGTCTACCAATTGGCTTCGAAGTAGATAAAAACGTAAGGAAGATATGTTTTCAAAATACAGTAAAAATAGTAAAAATAAGGGCAATAACCTATATAAGAAGTATAAAATTGACAAATGTAATGTAATGTAATGCAATGTAATGTAATGTGGTGAGGGTGGGTGGCTTGACAGCCGAGCACAGCGACCTGAAAGATCTATTAAAGTTGACAAAACTAATATGCTTTTCAAAATGGGTATTATATATTCGTTGGAGTGTAGGGACTGCCATGAAATATATATTGGAAATACTGTCAGATTCCGAAAAGAACGCATAGACGAACATATTAGAGCGTTTAAGCCCAATAAGCAGGAAGTACTCGATTGGGCAAATCACGCTTCAATTTTGCAACACAACCCTAATCCGATCATTGATATAATATATGAGACAAATGATGAGGCAGAAAGGTTTATTCTAGAGTCTGGTTTTATAAACTTATCAAAATGTATTAATAAAGACAAGTCTAAAAATGAATGATATATCATTCGGTTTTTTTTTTTTCAAAAAATTATGAGTAACAATAAATTTGTGAAATAAAAATTAAAGTTTTAATGAAAATATTATTCAAATGATAAGGATGTTAACTTCATTGATATGTGTGTTTATACGTTAAGCTACTATAATGCGTGTTAGTAACAATCGCTACAATGCATGTAAGTTAAGCTACTATAATGCATGTAAGTTGAGCTACTATAATTTATTCAAAAAATGGCAACATGATATTCAATTTCATGATTGTTATTCTGTTTTCTGTTTATGTGAAGAAAAAGAACGATTTGTTCATTCTTTTCTTATTGATGTAACTATATTCCTGATGAAAACCTTTGATTAAAAGTTGAAATATTATTGTTTTATTTTTTTTTTTATAATCGTTTCAGGCCAACTAAGGACCACATTAAGATAACTATTTTCTTCTCTCTTCCTTCCTCTTTCTCCAAAACTCCTTCATCCTTTCCGAATGGACTCTTTTCCTTTCATCCGACCATTTGGCTCCAGTTGTTTTCCTTTTCCCTGCGTCTTCCTGAAAACCTTTGAACTTCTTAACTTTTAGTCTGAATTTGTCTCTGCTGAGTAGGGTCTCCCGATCAAATTATTGTTTTATATTGTTTTAATATTGAAATATCTTGGAAAAGTTAATGTACAGATATAATTTACATTTTATACTATTTATTACCCAAAGTGGTGATAAACTTTTTATATATCCTCTACATATGATATCAGTGGGCCTATGTACATTAAGATGCAGTATGTTGTCAGTGTTACAGATATTAATGAATACATATTTTTAAATTTATTTATTTATTTTTTAGATAAATATTTTGCAGGTCAGTACTGTCAGTGTATCACGAGCATTTTTGAATGATTTTGAGTTGATAAAAATGAATTTTTTTTTTTTAGTTTAAAAAATAGTTGCTCGTATTCTCTCAAATGGGCCTTGATCATATTTCCGCAGGGCCATGTTCTAAATGAGGTGTTGCCGGGCGGTGGAGCTTCACTAAAATGAAAATTTTAATGGAAATGAAAAGCCCAATTTCAAAAGACTATTGTGTCCTTTTATTTTATTTATCAACTTATAATTTTAGCCATCAAAATACACTTGAACAACTATCAGACTACGTTTTTAAAGTGAATTTTTATTGACTTAACATAGACTGGCGAATACACGGCAAGAAATGTGACTAGACATGTGACAGCGCTTGATAGGACGGTGGCGGAGACTACGAAGTGATACCATTTGTTGAACACCAAAAATACTATTCTCTCTTGCCGATATACTAGATAACACTTCAACCTGCTCATATTCCCCTATAGCTATTCTCATTTTCTCTTTTTCCTAGGAAAAAAAAATCAGTCTTTCGACAGATTTAATTTTTTTATCCAGTGAATTGGAAATATAACCGTGATCATGGATATAATTACAATTAAGAGTAGTAATTAAAATAAGTTTAATATTAATAATAAGAGTAATAATTACAATAAGTAGATATTGTATGTTGCTCTTTCTTACGGAATATTTAAAAATTTCGTGATATTTTTAGATAGCGGGCAATCAAAACTAATAATATATTTAGCTTTGAGACAAACCAATTTCTGTTTACCACTTCGTGTCGATCATGTGGATAATTTGGAGCCATTATTGTAATGTTCTACGCCCCATTAGATCGTCATCTACTTATCGGATAACTGGAACTTTTTATTTTTTTAAAGCATGTAATTATACAAATTCTGTTTCACTTCAGGGATGTATCATTACCATTCGATTTCCTGCTTTGTTCTTCTAAAATGGGATTTATTTTACAAGATTAAATAGTTTGTGAAAATACTGTCAAGGGAATAAGTTCTAACTGAAAAAAGCATAGAACTACCTCTTCTGTATAACTTTCATTCCAAGACACAAACTTCCTGCAGTGACCGATCGACTTCCTGGCCACTGCACTTCATAATTTTTGAGAAGTTCTGACCAGAATCTCAAAAATTAACTTTTTAAAAAAAGAAATCTTCTTATATACAGTAAGATATAAACGATCCAACACCCAAAAAACTAGGAACGTTACTTGAATGGCCTTTACACACAGAGATTGTGTTGGTGAGGAGTAGTTTTAGCTATTTTTATTTCGTTTTGTTTATATTACATCTTTTGTTTTAAAAAGCTCTTCATTTTTTTTTTTTATTTAGGAACTTTTTTTACGAATCTAACAAAAACGTACCTTTTAGTTTTTTGAAATGGAAACTATTTACTTCTAAAGGGTATTTTTAAAAAACCAATATCTATTTTGGAAACATTTTACGCTAAAATCGTTTTTCATTTTTTTAGATTAAAAAAAAAGCCCTGAAAGAAATCTGACATAATTTTAATTATATGAATGTCAAATGAATTTTTTTTTCGATTTTAGTTTTCAGAGAGACTGAACATTTTATTCCTGTTGCTGTTACTGATCAATAAAGGTAAGTAACAAATATGTGACACCAAATAACTGTAGTAAATGTAAGGTTGGACTTAAGTAAAAAAAAAGTTAGAGAGATATATTTCATCTTTCATTGATGCTATTAAAGATCGTCATTTTTTCTAATAGCCCTTTGTAGCCGTCCACAAGACATCATCTTCATTTTCTCTGAAATTCATCTCTGTATTTTGCTTAAATTATTCTGAATTGACATCTTCATTGAGCTCGTCCTTGTGGTCTTCTACACATCACAAAACACAATTTATTTCTATTGGAATGCATTCTTTACTCTGTCATTTCTTATCATTTTTATCAGTGATTGTAAAAGATTATGTCCTTATTCAAGGCCTTAAAAAAGGTTAAAGATCCCTTTTTTTAGGCCATTAGAGAAGCACTGAATTCATATCGATGCTTGGTCAAACAGAGCAAAATAGGTCAGGAAGCCAGCCCGACTATCATCCACCTATAATACTAGAAAAAACATTTTTAAAAATGAGCGATTGGTCGCGAAAAAACTTAGGCCAGGAATAGAAATTGCTACTAAAGAATGTAGACAAACGCCTTCACCACATGAGCTACCTTCTCTAGATATATTCTTTACAATTACTATTGTATGTAGAATATGTTTTCAGAACTATTCATAATTATAAAAGGCTTTTAATTAAACAGAATAGAATGAACTCGAGATGTATTATTCTTTTGAAGGTTTGAATGCATAACTTTCCAATCTCTGCCTCACAAAAAATGTCTTTCTTGTGTAACAATCTCAGTTAAGGTCTCAACACATTAAACTAAAATCGCCACCAGTCATTAGTCTAAATTTTAAAATCATTTTAAATTAAGACATGAATGTGAACAAAATAGTCTCCAATGCATAAGTGTTTCTAACGGAAAACTGTCTGAAAACCGTCCTATTTTATTAGTGGACATTTATTAGTTTTTCCTCACCCCTGAATTTTTTTCTCCCTAACGAAAAATGCTAGACTGAAATTTTTTATATTAACCATAATTTTACTAACATTGCCTGTATGCTTATTTTTCTGAAAGTAGTGTTTTTGTTAAAATTACCAAGGTTGCTGTAATGATATTTCTTAACATAATACTGCAATTCTTTCTAGGCTCCAAGGCCCCCCACAATTGTCCAAATGGTTGTGCAGCTGGAAATAAGCTGGTTTATTATTTTTACGAAGATGATGAACCTTGTTTGAATGCACGACAGATATGTCATGCTCTTTCAGGTCGATTGATACAGATTACATCAGATTCTATAAAACAATTAGTAGATGATGTAATAAATGCTCATGAAGATCTGAAAGAGAAAGAATTCTGTGTTGGTAAGTTGACAGGATTCTTAATTTCTTCATTTACAGTTGCTTAACAATAAGTAAATTTTTTTTAAAGAAATTTATGTTAAAATTTTCTTTATTTTGTTAATTTGGATGAAATCTTCTATGGATAAAAATATTTATCATTTTAATGTCTTCGAGCTTATTTAAAGTTTAATATAATTAGAAATATGTTACAAATGTTCGATTTTAGGTGGATTATTAAAAAATCTCAATGTAATTGAAATAATAAGGTTTAGTAATTTTCTTATGTTTTTTTTACTATGTTTATTTATAAAGGCACCGATGACATTCAAGAAGAGGGTAAATGGGTGTATGAAGATGGCTCGGCAGCATCTGGTGATATTAAGTGGGGTAGTAATGAACCAAATGGTGGTCAAGATAAAAACTGCGTTGCCATATCGAACAATGGCAATCGAGATTTAATGGACATCAGTTGCGATTCCCACATCGGCTTCATTTGTGAACTGTATGGTAAGTATTTACTTCGAATAAACATAAAAACGGCAACAATACTTGGAGAAACCCCCCCCCCACTAAAACTGAAAAGTTTTTTAATAGTTCATTCTTTTATTATTCTTCATCAGCTTTTCTATATTACTGTTACAGTATTTAGAATTACGTTTTAATATTTCTTATTAAGAAATTAATGTTTTCCATTCGATTTACATTACTTCCGTTTTCGTGATAATTGACATCATTAATTCAGAATTGATTAAGAAAAGCAACTTTGGAACGTTAAACGGGAAACAACAACAACAAGACTCTTAGAAGACCTTATCATCTTCCCATGATGCATCATTATTGTGATAAGTTGATGTTGTTACCTTTCTACGTAGTATTAGAGTACTACTTAAATTAAATCATCCTTGCATTAACTAATTCTAGCTAAGTATCAGGTTGTTGGAAATGAAAGGTGAAGCCGATATCTTTCAAGATAAGGGTACTTTTTTCAGAAATTGCTACTATCTTTAGCAGAGAGTTGCGATAATTATTTAAATATGACAGCACGCTCTAACATGATCTATCAAATAGTTGTATGATTCAATAATATAAATCTCAATATTAATTTCTTTTATCAATCAATTCTTATTATAAGTTACAATAGGTTCAATCTCTTTCCTATAATAAATTATATCAATTTCTAATTAACTATAATCAATAATATGTATTAACAAACATTTGTTAAACAAGTATACATTCAATATTTACCAAAAGAATCTTATTTTAATAATTAAATAATTTCTCCCTTATGTGAACTATTCTCTTATGTTATTTATAACACCTTAATCCTTTTATATTACTTGTATGTACTAGTATATAAATAATTCTAAATCAGTTTATCATTGCTGGACTTTTCACCTATGTGAATATTATTTAACTTTCTAATATTCCCTTTATCTATTAAAATAGCTTTTATGTATCTCTCCTTAATTATTTCCACTTAGATAACTGTGTGCTATATCTCTCGATATTTAAATCAATATTTGCAATCTGCTTTAGTTAGATATCACCTGTATCCTATCTCAAATAATAAATAACAAAGTACTTACTCATTGATGTCTTCTAATCTTTCTGCTCGAAATGGTCTGCTATCCACCATAACACAAACGCACTATTTGAATTTCACTACTTCAAACTTTTGAAGCTTTTATTATTAATTCCTTATATCACTTTATGAAATATTAAGCACTATATTTATCACTAAAACACTTAACACTTTTCTTTCGTTTAAAGATGTCTTCTTAGTATTTAGCTCCAATTCCCTTTTCTTCCTATTTCGTCACTTCTTATAGTTGTCTTCCAAAACGACAGCTTTCTCTTCTTTTAACGTTAACCTGATCTAGGTTTTAGTATCCATACATCTTCATTAATTATTAAGTGTTCATCCTTCTTTCCAAATATCATTCGTCTGATTAGTTTCAGGTTTTCTTAATTCACTCGAACTAATTTGACTTCTGGCAATTGTCAATTCTTCCTAATGATTATTGTTCCCTTTCCGTTCCTTAGTTCCGTATCAAATAATAATTCATCCAAACATATTAAAATCTCATTACTGAATAATATGTATTCTTCATACCCGCAATTCTTCTTAGAATCGTCTACAGTCAATATGGAAAATTCTCCCTTTGTTCTCAATAATCGAATGGTCCAATACAATCTTCGGAATCGAAATACTTTTAATTTTTCCTATTAATTACTCGATTCAAAATGTCTATAGTTATATTTATCTTCGATTTATTCTGACTCAGAATATATCGTTCCAACTGGATTTAAATAATACAAATTTCTTAGTTTCTCTCTACTTGGCTTCACCTAATTTCGGAATGTACTCTTCCAAAACGAATATTATTACTTCTTCAAGTTTAAATTAATAGTTCTTTAAATCTTCTCGTATCGTTCGATTAATCTTACTTTCTGCTTGTATAAGTGTGGCACCAAGTATTTGAAATAATCTTCAAGTAGTAAACTTACTGATAGTTCCATTTTTGTATTATTCCTTCCTTAGCATTTCCAGGGATATTTCCACTCCTATGGGTAACCATAATGGTCGCACCCGTTATCGACGGATACACCGTTCAACCTTCCTGGTTGAAGTCTACTTTTCATCTCCACGTCTCACACCTGACTGACTTCTCACTTGAGACAACGTGATTGACTCATTTGCATAATCACGCTATTGACTAATATTTATTTCATTAATAAAATAATATCTGATTACTTAAATTTCTTTTCAAGCACATCATAATAAATAAATAAATTTCTTTTTACTCCAACTAATTAAATTTTATTTAAAGTCAAAAATAAAATTGAATATTCATACCGAAAGGCTGTTTTCTAACCCTCTTATATTTAGCATGTATTTTGTATGATTAAAAGGTCCCCAAAAAGGCGCTTGTGAAATTTAAAGCGGAAAACCTGCTGCATGTAAGGTAGTGACCAAGTGGTTTGAGTTATCAATTCCCAGTGGGATATGGTCCATGGTAGTAAACGATGGATAAGAGTTAACTTTGAGTCATTTTCCTATATGAATTTAAAGTGGGACTCCATATATAATGACTCCAGATAACAATAGCATTTGGGAAAGTTACAGTAAAATAAATGCACAGCACAACGTTGGCTAGCGAAATTCTTTTCCGACGACACAACTAATCCTGTAAATGAATCTCGCAAATGAACACCTATCTCGACCACAAAGAGCAATCAATGATGGTAAGCTGAAGGACTGAAATCGGACCCTTGTCCAACAGTTCGAGAACTTGCAGAGAAACTGGGTAAGCTTATGCAATTTGTTTCCCGGCTATAGGTAAAGAGAAGAAAATGTATCTTCATGAGTTGACAGAACAGCACACAACACTAAATGATTGGAAGTCCAATCCTTTTCTGCTTCATCTTCTTATTATTATAAATATAATAATAATGAATATGTAATATACAATTCAAGGTTATGTTGATGATAAAGACTTGCTCATTTCTTTCCTGGTCTATAGTTATTAAGAAATTGATGAATAAATGACTGGCCGTGCCTGCATGGCCGTGCGGTCTAGACGGCGGTCTGCCGTTGCGGATAGTGTGCCGGTATCCTGGTTTGAATCCCGGTGGTGGCATGGATGTTTCTTTCTTCTTCTGTTTCTGTCCGTTCCAGCGGGTATCACATGATGCTGCCTCCCTTGGCGTACCCTGGGCAACGATTCGTCAGTTAAAGGCATCGTATCTCCCCCTAGTTGTGGCCTAAAGAAAGCTGATCAAGCTACGAGCCCGGGCATTTGTAAAAAAAACAAAACAAAACCTTATCAATGACAGAAAAATAATATTGATATAATCTGAAACTAAATGAAAAGTTTATCTTTTATAAGGAAGGTATTAGAGATGCCAACTTTGCTTTCTTTTCTTTATTAATTTTCCATCTTCATATAACTTACAATTAATCAATGAAAGATTAGTTTTGCTAAACGCAACCATTCTTTTTTTTCTTATATTTTAAAACACTTTCTTTGGCTGAATTTTTTCAAAATCGATTTTGTTTATTATAGTTTTTGAACTACAGCATTCTGAAAATCCTTAACTGAACGATGTTAATAGAAAAAAACAACCCTCAAAACGTAATGAAATGAAAAAACAAAGCAACAAGGACTCTAAGCTTTGTAGTAACGTTCATGGGAGTTCTGTCACAATCTATAAATTTTTATTTTTTAATTTCTATTGTCTCATTTACAAAACTTGTTTTATAACTTGAAAATTAATTTTTTTCATCCGTTTTTATCTTAGATGATTATTTTTATCCGATGTTTCCTATTTTATATTTAAAGATGTATATTCTATGTAGATCCTGACCAAATTGGATGTCCTGCTATATGTAGCAAAACAAGCGAAGTTGTTCGTTTTTATTTAACTAATGCTGAACATTGGCTGGACGCACAAAGAAAGTGCTACAATATTGGGGGAAAATTGGCAGTTATGGAAGAAGAAGGAAGCAAAGAAACCAGTCTCATATCAGAAGAGTTTCGTGATAAAGATCACCAGTTCTTTACATGTAAGTTTTGCAATTTAAGAAAATTGACGTTGTAAGTACAAACAAAAATAAAATGAAGCAGAATAGAACAGAATTATTAAGTTAATTAAATTAAATTTCAAATTAACCTGTTTAATTAAAAACATAAACATTTAAATAAAAAATATAGATTATTGTTGCAGTTACGAGATAGCCTTGTAGTCTAGGCGATGGCCTCCCACGAGGCTGATGCATCGCAACCTAGGTTCAAATACTGGCGATGGCATGGATGTTTATTTAATTTCTTTTCCTGTGTTTGTCAGCCTCTTTTTCACTTTCTCTTCCGGTTTGAAGCCATTCCCTAATGGATTGCTGAGGAAGGCCTGGAAAATCCCCTCTGTTCCATAACATCTGATACTAGATATAAAATATATTTCCCAACCCATCTGGTCAGTGCGGGACCAATACCCCTAAAAGGGGGGGGGGCTATGGGTATAAAAAGGGCTGAAGAAGAATAAAGTTAAAAAACATTACATTCACATTCTTCTTTTATTCTTTTGTAAGAGTTCATTTAAATTACATTACTTAATTACTTAATTCATTTCTTAATTACGTTTTGTAATTGTTATCTTTTTTCTATACTTATTTAGAACATTCGAGAAGTAATTGAATGTTTTAGACTAGTCAGTTGCGTCAACTTGTGATACTTATAGATATTCTTCTTGTGTTTATCAGATCTAGTCAGTTATTTCCATGAATCAATAGATGCTGTCTATTGTCCAATATACATTTTTTCCCTTCGAAAGTAAATTGACTTTCCTACGAATTCTGGACTCGTGGCTTGTCATCTTCTAACAAAATTATAAATGCAGTGTTTGAAGCTGCATCGAGCAATCACAGTGAAATTATTAACCGTAAGCGAAAGAATGTCTCATGACTTGCCAAAGCTTATTAATGAACGAGAAGCCTGAATTTCGCGATAACAGGGAAAGAAACGACCTTACAAACATATATTAATATTACGGCCGTGCGGTCTCGGCCAGTGCGCCAGTACCTGGGTTCGATCCCGGCAGAGGCATGGCTGTTTCAGTTTCCTTTCCTGTGTTGTCCAGCCTCTTCTTCACTTTCTCTTTGGTCTGACGTCATTACTTAATGGCGTCCTTGGGAAGGCCACGGGAAACCACCCCAGTATCTTTCCCTTGAAATTCTAGGGAGTCTGCGAGGGGTTTGCCATCTTGGGAACACGAGCGCTCCCTGGAACACGGATGCTTCGGATACGAAGCTCGCACTTCGGTGCGTACCGGCAATACAACAACATTAATATTATACAATTATTACTCTACTGAATGAATTTATTTCGCTGATTCAACAAAAGAATCTAATTGCTAAGCATTTTAACAAAGCCCATATTATTAAAAGCCGAGTATTACTAATTTGGAGAGGTTTTCAGAAAGCCCTCTACTATCCTCTTAATACATGTATGATTAAAAGCTCTTTTGACTTTCATTTAAATGAATATTTCAGAAAAACACTAATTAAAATAATAGTAACATAATTTATTTTCAGTTAATATGAAACAAAATAAACAAAAGTCTGGAAAAAGACATAAAAGAAATCTTGTTGGCGGTCCTGCATTAGGAGGAACGTCGGAAAACGAGGATAATGAGAATACAAAGAAATGTGGAGTTATAAGTAAATCCAATTGGAGTGAACGCGACTGCACAGAGCAGCTACCGTTCGTATGTAACTTTGATGGTAATTGCTTTTAAATTTTATTTGTTCCTTTATGTTTAGTTCAAGAGACCAAAAATTATTCAATTTTTAAAAATTGGATTTTGTAAAGTATACGAAACTAATTGTTCTTTGTTTTCCTAAGATGTACAAGATGTAATGGCTAAAGATGGGACAATCTTATCTGAAGGTAAGTGAATGAAACAAATATCATTGTTGATTTGTTAGAAAAAAAACACACAAGAGAAAGCAACATTTATTTAAAGACTGATAAATAAGAAATGTAATGTTGAAAATTGTGTTTTATTATAATTAAAAGCAAATGCGTATAGCGTCTCTGTAATTGAAGAGCTTGTAGTTATCTAGCGACATTTCCTTAGTGCTGTTTGTTGTTGTGTTTATTATGTGTACCACAAATAGAGTTAAGTAAAATTACCATTCTAAACTTTAGTTCCTATAGTGCCAAAATTTAACAGTACGTAAACTGATTTCAGATGGCTTTCTAAAAAACAAATACTTAAAGAATACTATGTGTAAGTAATTCTTAAAGGGATTACAGATGTTTTGATTTTCTTCAGCTTAAAAATACAATGAATCTGTTTATGTGTCTAGGAATTTAGTGAAAATTGAAATGAAAGAAATTATAAAGTATAAATAATTAACGTTTAGCAATGTAATCAAAGGATGGAACATGGAGCCTCACACAGCCAAAACTTTCACGCTTTAAGCTTATCATCGACGGGAATCTGGAACAGCTGTTTCGTTATTATTAGGACTCTTCAGCCAGATTTACTCTCGATAATAAACTCAGAAAGGCTTGAAAGGTTATGGTTGCCACTCCTGCGATCGGAAGTGGATCCAAAAACAAAGAACATATAAAAAATATCTGTAATAAATACAGGATTTAAAAACCCGAATCTCAAACTTTCGAGTACAAAGGCTTTTAAATACAAAGTAAGAAGCTTATGA
>JAFIDM010025528.1:9361-19587 GCA_023159025.1 Thereuonema tuberculata
GAAGTAATAATGTTTTCTTTTCTGTTTTTATTGACATTTAGAAGTTTTTAAATATTCTATTAGTGATATTAGTTTTTTCTAAATATAAAAATACATGTTTTTATAAATTCAGATTTGGGTTTACAATGTCAGAAGAGTTTTGTACTGGAAAATAATGTTATCAATAATTATTACATAAAATAATTTAATTAATTTAAATTTAATTACTCCTAACTAATTAAAATTCAAACTTCTACGATGAAATAGGACATACGTAAAAACTACGACAAAAAAATTTTCATAGATGATTTAAATATTTCACATTTTTTATTTTGATATGTCGTTTATGGTATTTGGTTAAAGCTAGAGTCTGTGAACTAATCCTCTATCGTCGCTTTTTTAGCCTAAAATAATCGATATCTTTAGCCTTCCTTTATTATCCCTCCGTTTGTCTGACAGGATTTCACTCATCCCAGACCTTAAGTTGTTTCATTATTTCTTAGTTTGCCAATGCTGTGTCTTGTGCTTCCTTGTATATTTCTTCCATCTATCGTAGACTGAGAGAATGAAGTTATAATCAGTCTTGAAATACTCAGTTTGTTGTACAGATTTATTTGTTCTTGTTGGGGTGCCACATAACCACCAATCTACTGATAATATACATTTTCCATACTGACGAAGCTCAGATTGATATCAGTTTCATAATTATATTATATTTTTTTTATAAAAATTTAATGTCTTTATAAAAAGACATTAACTTTTAATAACTT
The DNA here is from genome assembly GCA_023159025.1 of Thereuonema tuberculata. Taxonomy (NCBI): domain Eukaryota; kingdom Metazoa; phylum Arthropoda; class Chilopoda; order Scutigeromorpha; family Scutigeridae; genus Thereuonema; species Thereuonema tuberculata. Next base: position 10,111 of record JAFIDM010025528.1, read on the forward strand.
TTTTTTCTTAATAAATATTCATAATAAATAACAAAATCTATTTACAATTGAATGGTACTACGATTTAAACAAAAATATAAAAGTTATATTAGATAAGATTATTTCTCATTGTACATTGAATTCTTGTTTTACTGTATAAAAATGTTGATTAATAATAAATAAACTTTTGTATAAAAGAAAGTTCGTATTCTACTATTATGGAAACCTCTCGAACCTTACTATTTCAGATTTTAATGAAACTTTGCAGAATGAATCATTAGATTGTGTTATATAAATAACATGAATCTTAGGTGCGAAATTGGCGCTAAAGTGGGCTAAAACTCGTTCCAAAATTTGATCTTTTTACCGTCAAGCACTAGATGGCGGTAGTGATCCGCAGAGAAATACAGTAAGTACAGTAACACCATCTGGTGAGTTCTGATGTAATCTTATTCATCGAAGGTCCTTGATAAAATTTGAAGGTTTCCAAATTCGAAAAGATTATTCAACGTAATTGGAATAGAAGCAGCTATAAGGGAAATCTTCTACATGAGTTCTACATTTTCTAAATAATATAAAGACACATTATGGATGAATAAATTTCATTAGTTAGATTAGGGGTCGTAGCATTATAAAAAAAACCACACTGCTTGTGAATTTAAATGCATTTTCTTTCTTTTAAAAGTACTGATGAATTACTTTGATAAAATATTTTGTATATTAGGTCCATTATTAAAAATCTTTTCGTTTATCTTTTGGTATCATTTTTTATTTCTTTAATAGCTTAAAAATGAGAGGTGCATAGAATTGACAGCTTATAACTTGCCTTCGAAATCACGATTCAAATCTGTGGAAAGGATTTTATTTTTGTAATAAGTATTATTCTCTCGTATTTTCTTTTTTCTAATAGTAAGTCCTTTTTTTTATCATATTTTTTTTCTTTGATTTTCTTTATGTTAAGATCTTTTATTGTCTTATATGATTAATTTTGTGAAAAAAGAAATGTAAGCAAAAATTAAGTAAATAAAAACACTTTTAAATTTTAAATAGCAAAATAAACAAACAGAAATACAATAAATAAAAGTAAAAACTTTGTGCAAATTCGTTTAATATTTTTGTTTATTGCAATAAAAAATATTCTGTAATTCAGAGCGCAAAATAAGCACATAGAATTTAGTAATTTAGAAATATGTTTTGGTAATTAGTTTTGTAATTTTTCTGGAGACAATTCTGTACTGTCTTTTAAAATTTAGGATAAACGTATCTGATGATTTAAATTCAAAGTCAATATATAAATTTGTTTTTATTTGAATAGCCCGTCGTTTCAAATCTTTATCTTTAATGATTTGATGTCTCCAGGTTCCATCTTGAAATCTTGTTATCATTTCCTTCTTTATTGCTACTTCTAGTTCTTCGATTTCTTAATTTTTTTTTCAAAAGCTAATAATTGCAATAAATTTGATACTTTTCTAAATTTTGATTTAATAGAATCAAATGATATAGTTCCTTTCTTCGATGATCGATAATATTCTAGGGCTTTCTGTAGATATTCATCATCTACTTTTTTCGCTCTTTTTAATGGGGAAGGATTATACTCACTAACACTTGAACTTTCTTGTGATCCTATTTGTAATTGCGCCTGCTCTTCATACCCTTTATTTGCTCCTTCATCGTCTGCTTCATATACTCCTTCTTCGTCTTCTTCATCTTCATGATTAATGAAATCCACATCAACATATTCATCGAAAACTAATCTGTGGTATGCTTCGATGTAGCATTTAGAAGATCCAATGAACTTCTCGATGTTTTCTGAAAACTCTTTATAAAAATGTTCATCGTCAGTTGAAGGTTCACTTGCTGCAAATCCAGTGAAATGTTGCTGAAGCAGTAAAATAATATTTGCTGGATTGATTCGCATTGCTTTGAATTTCACATAATTAAAAGCGGAAACTTGTTCAATTACTAAACTCAACTTTTTTTTTAACGTGTTAAGGTAAAGATTCACTGACTGCACTTCCCAGAATGTTATATCAACGAAATTTACTTTAAAATGATGTGGAGCAATAGCGAAGGGGAGAAATTTTTGAAATAGCAGGATGGGTTTATTGGCCAATGAGAAGCATGCGTGGCGGCAGGGGATGGCCGTTCTTCGATTTCTGCCTAATGGACGTCTTTGAATTGATTGCCCAAGAAATTGAGGAGTTATTGCTCTCCTTTCAAGGATCAGCCACAGCTGTTGACAATTAAATTGATTTTTTTCCCTATATATAGTTTTCCATGTGGCTTTGTTAACATTAACTGTTGCCAAGGGGTTTGTGATAGCATTGATCAGTATTCGATGTCTTCCCTTTCACCACTCCTGATTGTCAGAACTTTTGGCCAATCCGAAGAGTCTTTTAGTGACTGATCATCTATCACCTATCAAATAAGTTCCATCTTCATTTGTAAATTCTTCATTTAAGTGTACACTTCTCCATCTGTTGTTTTAATATTGAAAAAGCCCATGTGAGAGGATGTAAATATATGATTTAAGTGGTCTGTGTCTAGTTTTATATTTATTTGGATTTACTAAGATATATGTGTTTATTTTTCGATAATCTTATGTTGCAATAAACTAAAATATTAAATGAATTTGCACAAAGTTTTTACTTTTATTTATTGTATTTCTGTTTGTTTATTTTGCTATTTAAAATTTAAAAGTGTTTTTAGTTACTTAATTTTTGCATACATTTCTTTTTTCATTAAGTTAATCATATAAGACAATAAAAGATCTTAATGTAAAGAAAATCAAAGAAAAAAAAATATGATAAAAAAAAAGCACTTAATATTAGAAAAAAGAAAATACGGAAAAACAATGCTTATTACAAGAATAAAATCCTTTCCACGGATTTGAATCGCGATTTCGAAGGTAAGTTATAATCTGTCAGTGCACTTCTCCTTTTTAAGCTATTTAAGAAATAAAAAATAATACTAAAACAATAACCACAAGATTTTTTTATTATTTATCTAATAAATAAAGTATTTTATTAAAGTAATCCATCAGTACTTTTAAATCAATAAAAATGCATTAAAGTTCACAAGAAGTGTGTTTTTTTTTTGTTTTTTTGTTTTTTTATACGATGCTACGACGCCTAATCTAACTAATGAAATTTATTTATCCATAATGTGTCTTTATGTGATATATAAAATGTAGAACTCATGTAGAAGGTTTCCCTTATATCTGCTTCTATTCCAATTATGTTGAATAATCTTTCCGAATTTGGAAACCTTCAAATTTTATCAAGGACCTTCGATGAATAAGGTTATATCAGAACTCACCAGACGGCGTTACAGTACTTACTGTACTTCTCTGCATTAATTGCAAATCATTACCGCCATCTGGTGTTTGACGGTAAAACGATCAAATTTTGGAACGAATTTTAGCCCAATTTCGCGCCGATTCCGCACCTAAGATTCATTTTATTTAATTAACAATCTTACGATTTAATTAATGATTCATTCCGCAATTAAAAGAAACATTCGTAATGTTTAATAATCTACTTAAATCATTTTTATTAAAAAGAACTTTATTTTTAAAAATCTTGGCTAATAAAGAAAATGAACGGAAAAACGAGAAGAATAAATTTCCCAACAAACAATTAAAGCGAACTAAAGATTTATAAGCAATTCCAATTACTCAATTTCTTGTCTAATATTATTCGTAATTACATACAATTCAAAATGAGTAATGATTAAATGTTTAAATTTTACAAATTCTAAAGTATGAGAAGCTGATACTTCAATACTAATGCAGTTACACTTAACACTTGTTGTTTAAGAATAGTTGTTTGATAGTTAATATCTGACTGAGATGAATGATTGATTTCAAATCCTGGGATGCTTGTTACGTATGTTTTCCTTCTTTCCATTGTTCATCTCCTTCTTCACTTACTTGGTTTCCATCAGAATATTCTTAATTCTAGAGTTCGTACAATAGGCTGCTGTGACTGCAGTACAGTCTGTTGCATTTATGGCATTAAAATTGAATAATAATTGTTAAGTCATACTTTCTAAATCAGTTCAAATTTCTCTAAAATTCTATAATTCTACGTTCAAGAATTGAAAAAACAAATGAAGGTTGTGAGAGATTTATTTACTAAGTTTTTAAAAGTATTAATTTCTTTTATTAATACTGTCTTTAATTTCTTGAATAACGAAGTGTGTATGTATAAATTTAATTTCTTTTTACGACTGTTTGGTAATCATTATTAATTTTTTGATGTAAATAATGAGAGAAACACATATTTCAGATATTTAAGTTAGAATCAAATTTCTTGGAAGTGTTTAACTCATTTAGCTATAACTGTTATTCATTTTCTTTAACAACTTACTTAAATTCATTACAATTTTTGTACTATTCTTTAAATCTCCAAAACTTAGCCAGTAAATAATGATTAAACGCTTTTATTTATTAAAATATTAATGAATGGCGTTTCTGTTAATATATTTTATTTCCTAACTGCTTTAAAAACATTCGTAATGTTTAATAATCTAGTAAATCATTGTTATTTCAAAACCACTTTCTATTTTTAAAAATCTGGGCTTATGAACGGAAAAGAAAATGAACGGAAAAACGAGAAGAATATACTCGTATATTAAAAAATAATAATGAGGTTTTTGTAGGATAAATTACATTGTTTTGATTAACTAAGAAATTTAAGAGTTCGCAAGTTTTGGGAATGATCGAGAAAGTTATTTCATTAATTTTGTTTTTATATTCCTCATATCAGTATAATCCATTCGAATTTTAATATACAAGTTATTCATAATTAAAGTTCACATTTCGAAAGGCTTTAAATAGAGAAACAATCAGAAGAACGACCTCATTTTCATCGTTCGTGTGAGGTCGTCCGTGGCAATGGAATCTTGTTTGATAGAAAATTAAAAAAAAAAAAAAAACTTCCGATATATCGATAGCTGTTTGGGAGTTATCATTTATTTCAGATATAAATAATGACAGATGCACAAATTTCAAATATTTCATTTAGAATCCAATTTCTTGTGAAGTGTTATCTTTCTAACTCATTTAGCTATAACTGTACCATTTTATTTAACAACTTTTACTTAAATTAATTACATTTTTTTTACTGTTTTATAAATCTCCAAAAATTAGGGAGTAAGTAATGATTGAAAGCTTTTATTTATTAACATGTTAAAATTCAATGAATAGCGGTTCTATTAATATATTATTTCTTTTCTATTACAGTAAAAAAACATTCGTAATGTTTAATAATCTACGTAAATCATTGTTATTTCAAAAGCAATTTTTATTTTTAAAAATCTGGGCTCATACAGAAAATGAACGGAAAAACGAGAAGAATATATTCGTATATTTAAAAATAATATTGGAGTGTTTTGTAGGATAAATTACATTTATTGAATGACTACGAAATTTAAGAGTTCGCAAGTTTTTGGAATAATCGAGAAAGTTATTTAATTAATACTGTGTTGCTCATATCAGTATAATCCAATCGAATTTTAATACACAAGATATTCTTAATTAAAGTTCACATTTCGAAAGGCTGTATCTCGAGGAACAATCAGAGGAACGACTTCATTTTTCACATTGAGGACGTTCGTGGCAATGGAATTTTTGTTGATACAAAATTTTAAAAAAATGGCCTTTAGGGCGATGTATGGCTTTTCAATTCTGTAGTGTACAATGCAAATGCAAATGACATGATATTGAAAACTGTTATAAAAGCAGACGGGTGAAGAGTGCGTCACTTCATTGCATAATGACATTATTACCAAAGGATTGCACACTTCTTGTGAAGCTGTTTTACCAAAATAACAGCTGTGTCTTAACAGCATTGGAAAGTTTAGTAAAAGGACTGAAAACTGAACCTATGACCGCTAATGGTCTTCAAGAATGATCCAGAAATTTGAAGGGACAGGTTTCTTACAGGTGAAGCCTGGAAGAGGACGGAAAACCGTGGATCAGCTGACAGTGGACAATTTATTCTTATCGATGGAGGAACAAAGGTTGGCAAATGTCGCAGGAAGCACGGCATGGGAAGTCTTGCACTGTCATTACAGAAACCCGTAAGCACTGTTCACAAAGTTCTATGACAAGTTTAGCGCTGGTACCCACATTATCTACAGTTCAGCAGTTACTGAGTTCCGACTGCACTTGAAACATTGCCCTGCATTTCCTTGCTCGAACTGAAGTGCCTTTTGGCCATTCAATATTTTGTGGACTGACCTGATCTGTATGGTGATATGAATATCCACAACTACAGAATTTGGGTACCCTTAACCCATACGTCTGGCGACAATTGACATTTTATTCACCAAAGTCACTGTTTTGCCCGTACTGTAGTAACTTACGCATTAAAAATGAAAAATAGAGAATGCACCTTCAACGCCTTCATCGACGGAAATTGGAACAGCTGTTTCGTTCTTGTTAGGATTCATTATCCAGATTTACTCTCGATAATAATCTCAGCGCGAAAGGTTAATGATTTCTTTCCATCTCCGGAAATAGGAAGCAAATAACAATAAAAATTGTTGTTTTATCATGAAGTTTAATTCTGGCACGCAACAAGCACGAAGCTGTTGCTCTAGATTCTGTTTACGATGACTGAGGGCGCGAAACAAAACTTTTGTGAATTCTCTATTTTTCGTATTTAACGTTTTCTTGTAATATTAAAGCTTTTCTAATAACTTAAGGAGCTCATTTAGTGGAGATTATTGTAAAACTAAAAACTACATTCAGAACACTAGTTTTTGGTTTCATTTTTTTGTGATTACATAGTTCACCAATTAAAATTGAAAATAGCGACTGAATATTAGTGGTATTACCTGTTTCGTTTGGTCCTTCTTTTATGTTTTTGCCCCTCTTTAACTTCTCGTCTTTAAAAGGAAATTTTTGTTCTTTTGCCATCAGATTTATTGAAGAAACAACGCATTATAATTGAAATTCAGACAGGATGTCTTATAGGTGTAAATTTAAAAAATAATGAATTCATTATAATGAGAACTCTGCACCAAAGTTAATAATTTTTTAACAGGTAGTACTTCAGAATTACTTTATTTATTTTTAATTTTTATTTTTTATTAGGAGGAAGATGACAAGGAACAAGACATGGAATGAAACGTTTCCTAAATGGCAACATCTTCCATCACTGCACTTAGAATTAAATGCACTAAATTTTTATCTTCTAGCACAGTTAACTAAATTTGTTCAAAAGAAAAAATGCAATTTAAAATGCACTGTTTAAAAACTCACTTCAAAGTATAATAAGTAGCGTATTTATTGGATCTATTGAAAAGTTCCGTCCAATATCATTGTCCTAGGTTAAGAATATTAAAACATTTTTCCAAGGACATCTTCGTCGACTAGTAAAGGCTATTCAGATTTGGACTCATCTCGAAATCTGAAATCTTCTAAATTCTCGAACCATCTTCGACCACGTTTGTTGCGTTACAGTATTTTGTCAAAAACGACAAAAATTTTGACTTACAATTAACGCATTGTTTCAAATTAGATAATGGCGTAACTAAATCCTATGAACCAATATTTTTATAACAACCATTACCATCTAATTCTTGTAGCTCATCGCAGATAGATAAAACCATCCAGCCATTGCCTACCCTTCACTTCTCTATTCATGGAATTTTCCATTCTGATTTTGTGGAGAGAACTTTCCCGTAGACTCAATAATATGTAGCATTTACATTATCTATTATTGCTGCCTTGATATTGAAACATATTCCAGATATTATTAAGCAATGGTTTGAAAAAATTTTGATTATTTTAATTCTCTCAATATTTTAGTTCTAAATTCCCATCAATATTAAAACTTAAAAATTTCTGTAGAGAATTAATTGTATTTTCAATGCTTTGTGAATGAATTCGATAAAATTTTGAAACTTTCAGTCTTTGTATTACATGTAATATCTAAAAGAAGTTGTAATTATTGAAAATTGTCTTATACAAAATAATTTTTATTGTTGAAATAAATAGTGAAATTTCAGCTTTGAAACATTGTCTACCTTTTATTAATTTTTAAATATCTATAAAATAATGTTATAATGTTATGAAAATAATATGTTATGAAATTGTTAATTGTATTACACACTACCATCTCTTTTTTCTAAGGAAATTTCAATATCTCTATAATTAGTTCATAAAAGAAATCGCTTGTATATCCAAAAATGACGACGCATTCTCAATGTTATGAACCAGAATAATTTACTAGTCCATGATATGCTACAATAATTTCAATTTTGTTTTTATTTCACTACTTCAAAGTACTATAAAACAACAACAAAACTAAAAATTAAACTATACAAACTACAAACCAATTCCGATCAACAACATCTAATTAGATAATTGAATAATCTTCATTAAATATTATTGGGCAATATTTTTTTAAAAAATCATTACAGTTTTGTTTCTGTGAATACTGTGAAATACTAAGGCAAAAAGCGTTCTTATTTATGGGTTGAATCATTCTGAGCCGCAGCAAGGATGGGTGCCACAACATACGCCTTTAAAATGGATGTACCACCGGCCACTATATAGAGTTGCTGCTGAGCTCCAGTCAATACAGCATCAAATCCATCCTATAAGATCGACATTGAATTTGAATGATATAGATGAAATATCATGTAATTGACATCAGTAATATTATGATATCTATTTCGAAATTGCTTGATTAGAGTTTGTTCCTTTCTGATATATATTTTTTTCACTTCGAACCTGACGCTTATTAAAGAACATTTTATTTTGATTTTGAATACATCTTTATAATGTGAACTTACAACTTAAACTATTTTTAAACAATAATTTCAATGAGATCATTCAACATCAGTCATTTTATCTTTCAATCCACATAATCTTAAACAAAGGATAATTTAAGGCCATCTGACATTGAAGTTGAAGATAAAATAACAATTTACATTAATATTTTCGGAGCGGACAACGCCCTATTGTCAAGGGAGCTATTATAATGGTTAAAGAATTAGAAGTTGGAGTCGAGTGGAACATGTGACCTTGGGTTGAACCACTGTCGCATCGGGGGGGGGGGGCGATATTAAGTGAGATAATCAGATCTTTATGGAAATGCTATATGATGGGACGGAAGCTGAAAAACTTACGATATTTAATAGTAAAATAACAAACAAGGAATGCTATACATGACAAAAACAGTTGTACATTATATGTAAGTTATAATAAAAATATTATTTATATATAAAAAAGAAGCAAGCCAATTGGGAAATTATAACTTATGGAAGCCATATTGTGATATTATCGTTGTAACATTTATTGTCAGTAATAATAAAGAAGCACTCCTTCCTTACATTTTGTTTTAAAGTCGTTTCTTTCATTACATATGATTCTGGGTTGTTTAAAGTTCACGCAGTTGTTGGAGCTGCTGATATGGTGTACGGTTAAGTAATTAAAATCCCACCCAAAACATTTCATGTAAAATAAGTTGCCAAGACTCACAC
>JAFIDM010025529.1:0-10407 GCA_023159025.1 Thereuonema tuberculata
TGTTAAGTATTTTTTTTAATATTTTAAAATGTGATTATTTGTGTGTCATCTTTTTATTAAATTAATTTTAACATATGTTAAAAAAATTAAAAAATTGGGGGTAAAGAAATTGGTTTTAATAGTATACTCTTTCATAGTTTAATAGTATATTCTATGCATTCGAACCATAGCGACTCCGTATATGTTTTATTTTTATTTTATTTTTTTTACGAATAATGATAAAAAATAAATAGAAGAATAAAAAAAATCAAAAGATAATAAGTAATAATAGTAATAATAAGTAAAAACAGTAATATTACTAGTAGTAATAATAATAATAATAATAATAATGAAAAAACAAAACAAAAAAACAAAAAACAAGCAAGGCCGTGACCATGATTAGTGAACTGAATGCTGTAGAAAACTGTTGTGACGATTGCTCAGTTTTTGCACCTTATGAACTGCAAAAGTTTTGGAAGAACTGAACCACTCTTGTATTCTGGAGGAAAGAAATTACTGTTGAAGATGTAGCATTTTTAGATTTTTTTTTTTTTATTGTAGAAAAATTTGAATTGTTGAAAAATTGAATTTGACTTTCAGTCAGATCGGTGTCGTTTCAGTTGGCGTGTTAATCCAATAACTTTTCGTATCCATTTTTACTTTTATAAATCCAAGTAAAATTTTACAGCGTCTGTGTTCGTTAAGGAATAATAAATTAGTTCTCGTCAGCATTTGCGATTTATTTTTAACATTCTTGTGATTCAACTCTTGTAAATCCAACAGACCAAGAAGGAATGCGATTTATATAATATGGGTGTTCGTTTTATTGTTAAAATTAAGTGACTAAGTGTCTAAGTCTATTTTTAAGTAATTATAATGTTCCAACTGTATCAGGCGAAGTGGATAAGCTTCAGTACAGGTCCGCCAGCGAAAATTAACTGTCATTTTTGTCTTTCTGATTTACTTTCTTACGGCTGCTTTACACGCTTTCGAAAATAAGCCGTTTGCTAGTTGCAGCTTGACTGAAAAGCGATCGCTTTACGCATGTGAGCGGCAAATCGCGTTTTGCTCTCGTTTAGATCGGGATTAACAATACTTGTCAGCGAAGCGACAAAAATGTTGATGTCGCAACTTTTGTTATTAATTCCAATCTCATTTCACAGCAGAGATAAAGAAAAAGGGAAAAATCCCAGAGGAAGAGAATGTAGTGAATGAAGCCATGGATTGAACGAGCAAAAAATATTCAGATTTCACCGTGAAGTTAACAATAAATTACAGTGTGAAGTTTTTCAATGAATTTTCTCGCCGCCAAGAGCGCTGGTGTCGACTTGCTTCAAATATTTGCCTGACTCTATCACTTGCCCGAAAATCATGCCTATTGCTCTAAATAAAACTTTAGAGCAATAGGCATGATTTTCGGGCAAGTGATAGATTTTCGAGCCACTTGCCGGTTTCAGGCAAGTTTTCAAGAGCATGTAAAGCAGCCATTGTTTTGTGTATCAAATTCAGAGGAAGGTCAACAATTTCACATTCTTGAAATGTAATTTTTTTAAAAAACTCAGAAAACTTTTAGATGAGATTTTTCACGTGCGCTGATAAATAATCAGCTTTCGGCATCCCTCTTATCTGGTATTAAAGTGAATGTTCTGTGTTTTTTATTCATATTGAGGAAGTTCTGTACATTTTCAGAACAAAACTGTCTGTGTTTTAATCTTTTTTAAACTTTTTAAATCTAGTTTTATATTAGTGTGCAAGGCCTTAAATTAAAGAAGTTAGAAAACTTTTTAGAAAAAAAAATCAGTTTTTTTTTTGTTTGTTTGTCAGCTTCTACCATTTCTTTTTTTTGACAAAATATTATCAGTTAAAGTTGACAGTTGAGTAAAAAGTTCCTCAATCGTATTAAATTGATATCGTGTGACAATTACTGTTAGTTTCCGTTTTGCGTGCTAATTACTGCATTTGATTTTTTTTTTTAAGTAATTAAATAATAATAAAAAAAATGGCGGGGTGAGTGTTTTGTCCTTGAGATAAGAGCTTTCATCGACTTTTTCTTTTTTCCCCTTCCCCTTGTGTCTGTTAGGTGGAGCTTCGATCGCATTGTCAATATCCAAAAGCAATGTGTGTGTGGATGCACCTGGACCTACATATTCTGTTCTTAAACCCAATGTGCAGAATTACAGCTTGTTTCGTTCCGACGTGCAAAATAATGAGCGTAGTGTTTTTCTTAAAATTTCTTTATTATTATTATTGTAAAGGCGTAAAAATGATAAAAACGAAAAGCCTTTATATTCCGATCTACTATGTAATGAATATAAACAGTATCATTTTCCATTTTCTGGGGAAAACAAAATGAATTTGCATTATATTTAAGTGTCCAAAAATAAGATTAATTTTAATAGAGATCAAACCATGCGCAAAGGATTAGAAGAAGGATTAATATTGATTATATAAGACAATGAGATATTAATAGAAATAGGATAGAAATCCATTGTTTAGACTCCAATGCCTTTCGTAAGGGAATATTTGTCGCCTTCTCGTGCGAAGTTCTAGACAAGGGATCAGTTTGGAAAATATTTACTGTAAGTAGGTTTTTAAGTTCTGTCTTCTCGTTGAAGCTTTATTAGACTAATAGATACTTAATAATGACAGTAAATACGAAAAAATAAGAAAAGGAAAGGGATCAAATAAAAGGTCTAGATATATAAACACAAGAGGAGGAAAATAATAATAATAATAAATAAAAAGCAAAGCCTAGTTCCAAAGAACAACTGTTCGTTTTTGTTTACGAGAGCCTTCAGCGCTTTTGCGCATACGTCAGGTCTCCTTCGATTTAATCAAAATAGGGGTGTGGAGAAATAAAGAGGGGATGTTTACTTTTTATCAGTATTAGTTTACTGGTAGCTGCGTTCTGTTCGCGCTTTTCGGGAAAGAATTATGGATTATTATTATTATTTTTTTTTTTTTTTTTGTGAGTGGGGGGGGGGGGGGTGAAAGTTCCAGATCCAGTCAACAGGTCTTAGGTAAATGCCCATTTCAGCGTATCACCGCTCTGCGGAGTAGAATCGTCCGTGAGTAGCGGTTCTAGCTTTCGAAAACGTACAGTACTTTATTTTAAAATGTTCTCTTAAAATAAAAAACAGAAAAAACAACAAAAAAAAACAAATAAAATTTTGTAATGGCGTTTGTGGGAGAGTCGTTGAGATGGAAAAACGAGAAGTCAAGTTCTGGAACTGAATTGAATTAATTTATTAAATGAAAAACAAGGGTTTTATATGAATTTACATTACATTGTACAGTATTTACATTGAAGAATTTGATTGGAAGATTAATTAAAAATGAATAGAATGATTGGACAAAAAAACATAACGAATTGAAATTAATTAACTGATTCAACGGCTGCAACGGAAAAGAACCTAAAAACTAAACAGAGCATCAGTAATTAGGAAGTATATAAGGAAGGAATACCGATCAGCATATTTTTAGAAAACATTTATTTATCTATTTCTATATAAACTGTTACAATGAATTAGTCATAAAGGACAAAAAACGTCAGGATTACATGTATATTCAAATTGTAATGTTTTTGCTGAATTACAAACAACACAATTTTTCTGCTTTCTGTATAACGTCTCAAGGAAAGTAGGTCTTAAGTTCTTAGCGTTTGTTTTAGTTTTTACGTAAAATCTCGGCGATCAGGCTGGGAAGGCATCGCTATGCTAATTCGAGTCTTTAAGGAGATTTCTGTGGCGAAAATGTTGTTTGGAATTGGCTCTGGCGTTAACTTGAAGCGCTGTTGGTACTTGAAGTTATCTGGGCAGCGTTCATTTGCCATCAGAAAACGCCATTCTTCAGCAAGAGATCACGGAACACTCACTCGCACGAAAACAAGGTCATCTTGCATAACTCTTTTCTCTCTTCGTCTGTGCCAAGATGCGAGTGGCTGCGATCTGAAAGATACTTACTGGATGAAGATTCGCAAAAAACAGATTCCGTCTAGAACAGTGCTCTCAAATTTCGGATCGCTTCTTGAATTTTTTTTTTTCCCATTTGAATTGAAAGCATCGGAATAAAAGCTTGTGTTTTTAGAATAAAGAAACCCGTGCTTCTCTTTTAAGTATGCGTTTGCGACAAGCTCCTAATATTTTGATTTTGATGAAATTTTGTATTGAAGATTTTACCTTTACCAAATCCGTTGTCTATAAAAATTTCGGTAAAAAAAAAAAGAGAAAAAACAAACTCAAACAAATTGTCCGCCTGTTATTTCGTTTACTTGACTGGTTAGGTCTGGTCTACACGAGGGTTGTTGCTTTATTTTGGTCGGGTTGTTAGCATCGCTGGTGTGGTCTACGCGGGGCGTTGGTGAGCGTAAGTAAAGTCCAGTACTTCCCTTTATCTTGTCCCTTTAAGAATGTCTGTGGGCTAAACCAACGCGGCGTTAGCAACGTTCGTTTAGACTACATCTAGTGTTGCCAACACACTCGTGTAGACGGGACATTTTTAGAGCGTTTTCAACGCTCATGTAGACCAGACCTTAGCTTAACCCTGTTGGTTTCATGTATTCATGATCCGGCCGATCAGTTATGCCAGACATGCTGTGTCATATTGGAACGAAAACAAAATGTCTTGCTGGCTTCTCTGCAGTTCAAGGAAGAATAAAAACGCTTAGAAGCACGGACACTTATCCGACTGCAATAATTCTTCAAAATAACAAACAAAACATGCAATAGATGGCGCTCACGACATTGGTGTGACCAGTCGATTAGCCTACATAGAATCGTTCTTTGCTAGACTTCCAAAAGTAACGAAAACATGGTATAAAAGCATTGCCTTTTAACTGAATAACGTCAAAACCAAAGTCGAGAAATTTCATAAAATCCTATGTAAAATGCATTAAAAATTGTAAGGACAGTTAATTACGAGATCAGTCTGAATATTGATTGTTCATCAGATTTGTGTCTGGATTTATATTTTCGGAAATCCATCTCAAACACTGACATATCCTGTTAACTGTTATAGATTACTTGAATAACAAATTCTGGAGAGAACGAAGAATTCTGAATTAAATCTTGCTTGCTTATTTATTTGTTTGTTTTTCTTAAAATCACAAAAAATAAAATACAAAGAAAATCTCCCTTTATTTTCAAACTTATAAATATAATTTAATATATACAGGATGATTCAAAATTTCCTACACAAAATTTAAACGTAGGTCAGGAATACAAACCGTATTCATATTGGAACGTATGTCCGCTAACGCCACCCAAACACGTTATGATAACGATACTGAGGTTTATAAGCTTTGTAAAAACCTTAATATCATTTAACATGTTTATAAATTGTCTTCTAGAATAATATGCATAATTATGTGGTTTTTATTTGTTATTTTACGATTTTATTGTTAGTCTTTGAGCTTGAAAAAGGAACTGAAGGTTTGTTCCAAAAATTTGCGGTTTTTATTATTTATTTAAGTTTAAATAATTCTTCTTCTTATACAAATTATTTATGTTTTACTCATTTTCATCTTAATGAGGAGTGAATTAAGAAAGTATGGAAAGGTAGACAACATGTTTGGCAGGTGTGCGCGTCGATCGTTACCTATCACAATCATGTCTGTTTCCATCGAATGATCGAGTTTCACACAATCTCTAGTGCAAACGTTTGATGATTGGAGCACACGTCAGTTAAGAAATATAATGACGTGTATATAATGAGCGATGTATAATATATATTTATAATGAACGAATATAATGGTACAGCGGCTCGTCCGCTTCCGTTCGCAAAGATTATATTGAAGCCCTCAAAGATTTCATGCCTCAAAGGGAGGAAAACTAATACATTGTTTAAGACTTCGATAAAATTCCAATTCCATCGATAGAATTTCTGTAGTTGTAATGGGAGTTTTTTGTCTCCTTTATTTGCGCTTATTTTTCGACACGAACCCACACAGCAAAAAATTTCAAACATACTTAAGTTAGATTCGCTTCTTTCCTTTTAATAATCATACTATTTTAAGAAGATTCCTCCGGAAGTTCAAAGTTTAGGGGAGAATTCAGAAACATAGATTGACAATCAAAGTAGGTTAAAAAAAAAAAACAAAACTGAGAAATTCATTCATCACCTTAGCGCATATTTAACAGTGATTACTAAGTTTACAGACCAAAGTTACAAGTTTTTTAAGATTAATTTTTTCTTGAAACGACAGCAGGTCAAGTTATGACCGGTGATTACAGATGAAAATGAATGTCAACTTGCTAACGACGGTCTTTGGTTTCTTGGGTTCAATTACAAACCGCCCCCAAGTAACTGTATAATACTGTCTCGGAAGGCCTTAACGCTCTGCATAATAAAGGCAATTAGCAGAACGTAGTTGATCCGAAAAGATTGCATGATAGTACGTAGAATGACGATTAAAGGAAGCTTTTGTCTGCTTCTTTACGAATGTCTCGCGCACCGTAACGTTTGACTTTAATTTTTTTTTGGGTGCGTGACAAATTCGAGAAAACGCGGTACTTCATAGTTAGAATATTCATAACTTCCATTTTGAATTTGACAAGCGGTGTTTTTCAAGTTGCTTTTACCATCAACCCCATTTTGTGTGAAATTATTGGCGGGGTCTTGTGTAAACTGATCTCCGTAATTCCTAGGAAATTCAGTTCTCGCCGTATTAGACGCAAGGGAAGGGGTTTCGCCCTAACCTCACCTTAATAACGGAAGATGCGGCTTTTATTACAAGGTCCTGCCCAGTAATTTTTCCCGCTGCTCTGGTGTTGCCGTTTTAACGTTTTCCTGGAAAAGATTGTTTTCCGCGGGGAATTTTTCTGCCAAGTCCCTTTTGCAGCTGCTGGTCCTCCCACCACATTGTTGTCCTTTCTCGAAACTTCGCACTTGTTTCCCAATCGATACAAGGAAATGCAAGTATTTCAACTTTTACACTGAAAGTACAACAGTGGATTTAACAGCTAGAAACTTAAACAATGAATCCGTTAAGTTTAAATTGTTACACAAATTGTTACACTAATGGTTTATGACAATGGAATGGTTGACACACTTTAATCGTTACGTTATTACCATTAAATTTAAATTAATTCTACTTTCAAATCGCACAGCCCTAATTTTATATATAACATATATAAAAACGATAGAAATCAGAACCTACGTTTATATTAAAATTATAATGTACTACTACATTGTTCGAAAACAAAAATTAGATCCACATTTATTTATTTAAATTATTCTAAATCGGATGAATTTTAATAGAATTCAACCACGCGCAGTGGATTAAGGATTTAATGTTCACTGTTTGAGACAATGAGAGGTTATTAATAATAATAGGACAGAAATCCATTGTTTAGGTTCTACTGCTTTTCTGTGTGAATTTTCGTCGCTTTCCCGTGCTCGCATCTCAAGTTATAAAGATTGAACACCCACACACAGACTGATTGATGAGCTCTTTTCTATTGGAAAATAGGAAAAAGAAAACTAAATGCAATTGATTTTAATCACATCAATCATGCGGAATAAGGATTTTTGAAAGAATTAAAGTATGCACTGATGAAAGAAGAATTGCCATATATGGAGAAAAGCGAATCACTTAGTTGATCCTGGAACTCATAGCTGCAGAAGCAATATTAAATGATGGTGGCATCATATGAGCAGTTTACTGTAAGGCCTTCACAGTCAAGCTTAGAGGTTTAATTTGGAAAGTTTTTCCACTGTTGAAGAGTCAGGATGATGGAATATGTATTTCTGAATTACTAGAGAAACCTGCTACTGCTGCACTATCCTATTTGATAGTGAGCGAACTGAAAATGATGCGACCGCACTTGGTTTTTCTCGCCCGGGTATTTCCTTTTCTTTGTCCGAAGCCACTTTTTATAAATGTGAATAAAATAAAAATAATAATAACTATACATAGGTACGTTAAAAAGGCAAAGAATAAAAAAAAAATATCGAAAAAATTTTTTCTCTTCTCCTTTGCTTTGCAGAAATGTAGAAAATAGTCACGATGCTTTGCAGTAGAGGTCGTACATGGAATTGGTAATCCATAACCCACGATTTTCTTTGTTTGCCTCGTATAATATAAATTATTAGATCTTCTCTTGCAATACGTCTGTCAGTCTTACACAAGATAACCCAAACTATTTGCCGTAGAAAGCTGAAACCTTAGAAGATTAGATTCTTAGAAAAAGATCTCATACATTTTGTGTACAATCGGTCCAGAAGTTAAAAGCCACTAAATGTACGCTGGAATTCAATTTAATACCACGATATCTGAAACTAATGTTGATTATACAGTATGAGTTCGCTTTCTTTTGAAATTGTTAGCATTCTTTCTTCAATTGATCTTTGAACTTTTTGACTTCGGTAGACTTTCTTATAATTTTATTTTGTTTATTTTCTATTCTTTTCTTCTAATCACTTTTTTTTTTGTGAACTTCTACCGTTTCAAATTTTTTGTGGGCGTCTGAAAGTTCGCACGCCAACTATTCCTTATCTGCAGAAATCAGTCCAGTAAAATTACTAATAAACAATCGTAATTGTAGATTATCTATTATATTTTATACGTATCTTTTAATTGCATCAAATGTACTTTATTTTATTTCGAATTCTCAGTTACTTTCTTTTTTTTTTTTTTTTTTGTAAGTTATGCGGCTTATAGTTGCTTTTTTTTACGGTAATAATATTCTATAAAATTAATATTAAAGCACTGAAAAAGTAGACTACCGTCTCTTTCAATTCGGTTTTGAATCCTGTATGTAAATTTTATGAATGAAAGGATTGACCCGGAAGTTGAAAGGGCCCGGCCTTGGAACACGAAAACTTCCTTTTTCTTACATTTAGTCACAAGCAGAAGCAACAGCCTCTAAATCAGGTGAAAGTAGACTGTTTTCCTAGATTACTCTAAGGACTTGATAAGATCAGCTAACGACAGACGTGGAGGCTGAAGATGTTTTGAATGTTGTTTATCACGAAGTCTGATTCAGAAAATAAATGGGTTTGTTTGCTTATAAAGATAGTTTCGACCTTGTTTAATCGAAATCTATTTCGCAAATCTGATTATAGGATATCTTCAACAGAAGCTATTTAAGTGTAGCCGTTACTTATTTTGATATTTTATAATTTCCTATACTTAGCGCCAGAAGTAAAAGTTTGTCTTATAAGGGCATGATATGATCGATTCATTACGCCTGGACCTGAATGGTATTGGAATGGTCATCGATTGTGCAATTACTATATTTCTATCTACAATTTGGAAGAGAATTAGAAATAATGAAACAGTTGACATTAAAACAATGCAGCAATTATACTATTTCTCAAAACAACCAGTAGATAGCGCTCATGAGGTTCTTGGTATGAGTAATCGATTAACCAACATTGTCGTTTGTGGTATTCTTTGGTGGAGGGAATATACCCATGAAAGAAAAACTCAAACTGAAATGATCACCTTTAAGAATAAGTTTCAATTTACAGAAAATTAGAATTCAGAAAAATGTAAAAATGGTTCTTCATGGAACAGTTTGGCGTAGATTAGACCAAAACAATTATTGTATCTGAGAAGAATTTTATGTGCACTGCACTTCATTGAAAGCATTAATTGAGCCGTACACCTGTAAACTAAACTTTACACAAGAATAGAATACAACTACTTTCGTCAAGACTCGAGAGGGGGCTTTTTCCGAGCTAGTTCACGTGACCGACGCAGAATGGCACGTCATCATTTCTGTGGTTCAGAAATGTTTCCAGTTGTCAACACCAAGAGCAGCAGTGTCGTCCTAGAGGTTACCCAGGATGCAATGGAAGAATACCCAGAAGGCTTTCGTTTCCTGTTTAATTTTTGTATAAGTTCTCGAGTTCAATGCTGTAACTGTTACTTGAAAAAGCCTCTCTCGAGTCTTGGCGAAACTAGTCGTATTCTATTCTTGTTTAAAGCTTAATTTAACTTACAAGGTTTACGGCTCAATTTAGGCTTTCAATTATTGTATCATCCTTAGATCTTACTTCTATTGTTATTGACTTGCTCTTTAGTACGTATAGTTTAGAGAAAGTATGGGATAGAATTAAAAAGTTTTAAAATAGTGATTGTAAATGGAAAGAAGCAGCTGTTCATTCGTTCGTGTATGATCCTGATATTGAAAAAAAGTTAACATTTCTGTAGATGCTTTAGGCCAAGGAAGTAAGGAGCGTGCGACAAATTGGCGCATTGGATGATTAGAAGTGGCGCAGTGCATCCCCGGTGGGGATAAAAAAAAAAAGAGTAAATCTACTCTTGCCTGAATCACTAAAAACCGATTTGTATAAGTTCTCAAAGAAAAAGAGAACTACAAAAACAAAACTATAAATATCGAAATGTAAACATCAGATGCTTTTTAACCACATGAACAAATATCACATCTACTATTCACATATAAGTTATAAACATTTTATACA
>JAFIDM010025531.1:0-10406 GCA_023159025.1 Thereuonema tuberculata
TAAATGTATGGTTTTATACATTTATTTTTGTTTTATTTTGAAGATTTGAAGACTTTTCAATAGATAGAATGTCTAGAAGAGGGAGAATTAAGAAGACTTATGGTAAATACACTTATGTTTGATGAAATAGCTATAAAAAAAGATTTGGTATGGGATGGGAATAAGGTTTGGGGTTATGTTGATTTGGGACAAGGATGTGAGGAGAGTGATGACTGCCAGATAGCAAGAGAAGCATTAGTATTTATGGTAACTGCACTTAACAGGAGTTGGAAAATTCCTGTAGGGTATTGTTTGATCAATGGTTTATCAGCAACTATTAAACTTAATATATTGCAGCAGTATCTACGAAAACTTGAGGACACTGGAGTATATGTAGTTGCTGTGGTGTGTGATGGTGCTGCAAACAAAGGCCCGAAATAACTTTTTCACCCACCACCCTCCTTTCTTTCTATTGATATGTTATTAACAAGGAAATCCGTAGACTAAGCTTTTAAATGGTTTACAGGATATGTATAGACCTAATGTTAATCCTTGCTTACAGTATGACTGACTAGATGCATTAATATAAACCAAACTAAGCAGTTAGCCTCAAATATTGTTTTAGGGTAAAAATAATGTATTCTTTAATAATAAACAATTTTTACAAAATTAGAAATCACTTTAGAAATAATAACCTAGAAAACAATTCAAGAAATATATTGATGCAGATTTTATAGTAAGAACATCCTAAGGACAACTTTGGATTTCGAAATACAAATAGAATATTATTAAAGCTGTTTGCACAAATTGAAGATGAATTAAAACAAAATAAATTTAATAACACTAAAATATTACAAAAAATTAAACTGGAATATTTAAAAAACCCTTCTCCTTATAGTAAATCTACAGAAGAGAAAGACAACAAAGAATCTAACAATTTTACATGGTATATATTTTGGACAATATATGTTATATATTGAAAAAAATATATAAACATTTCACATAGACAAAATATATGTTGTGAAAATATACACTATATATATATTAATATTATTTCCTTATTATTATTATATTAATAATACAATATTATTATTATATTAATATTAATCTGTACACACTGTCAAATATATGTTTTACAGCACCTACATACAGATCCATCACTGGTGGTACCTCGCAGGACTGCATTTGTAAATTTATTATTATTATTAAATAAGGAAAGAAATAAATAACGTCTTTTGAACTTTGTTTTCGGTCTCCTGAAACATTACTTTTTTTTTTAAGCCCCTATGACCGAGCATCGAAGGTAATGATTCAATGTTAGCAGACCACTAAACCGCCCGCCTAGACGTCAAAACACATGGCCGCCTGGTATTCAATTTGCTTCAAAGATGGCGGCGCTATGGCCAGTCTATGTTGGTAGAGAGGCTATCTGTGAGTTACAGCGCTCCGGGTGGCAACAATACGTACTTCTGGCAGCCATGCTTTTTAACGTCTAATCTATTCAATTTGCTTCAAAGATGGCGGCGCTATGACCTCTCTATGTTGTTTATTTACCTCATTGGTTCAGCCTCTATATCTACTAGGGTTAAAATGAAGCACATGGCTTTGCTTATCCCATAAGCCAAAAAGTAGACTGGTGGGATATTTTGGAACTACGAAGCCCCGCCTATCCTCAAGTGGTCCATTGCTAAATAAAGTTCGCCATCAAAATTAACCTTTTATTATCAATACACCATCTAAGAAAAGTTACTGCTGATAGTTTTATAATATCATTTAAATATCTTATTTTGTATGTAATTGATGTTAACTTCATTATGCATTAAATACTTACCGATTTGTATGGAAATTTTCAAAATGATATTCGAAATGTAACTGTAGCTTTTGTTTTTAGCATTCTACTAGACGGCTGCACATCTCTTCGCTTCGGAAGCCTCGCATAAGTAAAGGAAAAAATAAATGTACAAAAAAAAAATTACATCAAGTAAATTAAAACTTAATATTAAAATATATTAAAGTTTAAATTCTAAAAACTACATGTAAGACAATATTTAAATCCATTTGTAACAGTCCGAACTTTGCCCAGTTGAATTGATCCTGCCACGGCAACGCATCACATTGTTGCGGATAGAGTTGATCATGCAACAATACTCCTGTTGCCTGGCAACGCACGTGCGAACTTCAAACCTTGTTGCGGATGTTCGCGCGCATGCCTTTTTTTTTTTCTTTTTTTTTTAAATAATACACATTGCTGATTTGAAGGTTCCTATTTCATGATAAATATTCGTCGAACCAAATTTGGTTGAGTATTACATTTGATTTATTCTTTGTTGAGAAAACTTGTGGTGTCTTCACACATCGCGAATTACTAATAAACCCCCTAGTAATGGAACTGTGTTAATCGAAATAATCGTACTATTTCTAATGGCTCTTCCGTAATTCTCTTCACATTCATTGAAGCAGTATTCTGTCCATTTCGTTGAACGGCCTCTTCTCTTGCCAATCACGAACTGCGCCAAAATTGCATGAGCTCTTACCCATTTCATGGACTGGACACTTAAAATAAATACAAAAGTATTAATCAATGTTTTGTGCAATTTTTTTTTTTATTGTAACACACAAAGAACATTTTTACACCAAATCTAATAAAGGTACACAATAATTTGTAAACATTCAAATATAAAATAGTTTTTAAATTAAAAACCTGTTGCAGCCAAAATAAATAATTAAATAAATGTATACGATTTTTAAAATCCAGAAAAATAATTGAATTTAAATCTCTAATTTTTGTCGACATTTTTAGGACGGGTAAACAGCGCAATCGAAATGGAATTAAATCTGTCAGCAAGACTTTAAACCATATTGGGATTAAACCGTTAATCCCACTTGTTGAAAACCACCATTGCTTACTAAACTGTCGAGATAAGTAATTAGAGACGCCGGATTTTTATCTCTGTTGATTTAGAGCTAAGCTATTAATCTCTTCTGGGCCATCTCAATTTCTATGAATCATTGTTAGGTTGCTAATAACATTGACGTATGCTTTCTTTTCATTAGGTCGCTGTATCAACGAGTTATGATACTTAAAATTGAATCGATAACGTACAGAAAAGAAAAGAAAAGAAAAAAAGCATTAGATAAAAATCTGATGCGGACTACAGAAACTACGGAAAATGTTTTCTTTAAAAAAAAATTGGAGATTAATAATGTAAGTGACTTTTAGCTAGTTTTGTGTTTTGCTGCTATTTTGTTCCCATTATTTGCGAAGTTCTTGTTCTTTGTTTAATGGCCACCGAGGTTTTGTGAAGGGAGAGTTCAGTAAAACATCAATTATCCGTGGTAAATGGGGAACGCTCAAGATTAGGTTAATTGAAAAAACAACGGTTAATCCAGATTACGTTTTATTGGGTTAAATACATAAAGCCTATAAAAATAAAAGATAAACATTCTTTATCATGTAAATACAAAACTAAACAAGTTATTTGGATTGAAAGTATGCGTTCTTCGTTTGTATAAACATTATCATCAGTCTTCAGACTGGTTAGAATGAGTCTCGTCCAATTCATCCGATTCTGAACTTCCTAGTCAATCCTAAATCACTAATAAAAGATTTTATAAAGTATTTCTCGGTCTTCCTCGCTTCTTTTTTCCCCTGATAATTTTCCCTGCTTTATATCTATTATCAATCCACAATATCTTAGCACCCGGCCAATCCAATAAAAACTTTCTCTTCTTTAAACCATAGAGAAATAAAAACAAAAAAAAATTAAAACTACAGAGGATTCTACAGATAATTGAGGCTTGATGTTTTACTGTAATATTCTTTAATACATAACATTCTGAACCCTTGGTTAAATGTTTACTCCATACAGAAATACATTGAAAACGAATTATTTTTATGATGGTGGCATTATCTAGGTAAAGCTTAGCACATATATATTTACATATATTTTCAAAGTCGGTTTGTTTACGGATCATGTAGAAATCCATTTCTCACCTATGTTTTCCTCTTGCATTGAAATTCGATGAATTACGCAGACTTAGACTATGTGCTCTTTAACAACAATACTAGTGAATAGTTGATTGGACAAACTTTCCACACTTAATTCCCATCAGCCAAGAATGGAAATGTGACAGTTCTTAGGATTTACGGTTGCGGAAGAAGCCTAAGTTGAAAGGAACTTAATTCTTCCGTAAGGTTTCACTAATGGCGTCTTGCAATTCGGAAAGCCAATTGCAAAAGGGGCTGGGATTTTGAATCATTAAATAGTGAAAAAAGAAACATGGATCGCATAATCGATTTTTAATAAGTTACAAAATAGTTCCTCTCATTTAGACAGAATATAGCTTTAATTCTGCAAACTACAAAGATCGTCTAATATATATATATATATATATATATATATATATATAAACCAAAAAGACCTCGAAACAATCGCTGCCAAGAGAAGATGTCAACTTGCTCTTCAGGGAAAAAAAGAAAAGAAAAAAGTAATTGGATTATTTCTTAAGAGAAGCATTTGAAAAAAAACTCGGAAGGGTCTTTTTTTTTTTTCGTGCTTCCTTTTTGTTCCGGTAGTGGATGATAAGTAACATTTGCATGGAGTCCCTGTTATTATTGAGCCGCAATGAAAGGATTAAAAATTAATTACAAGCTTGAGGGTTTTCCAGGAACACGATCCTCGTTGCAGGTTCACTGAAAAATCACTCGTCAGCTTCTGAAGTTAATTAGTAGATTATGTCAGAGCTAATTTGTTTGTTATTTCCATGAAATAAAACGAAAGGGAAAAAGAGAAAATTTCAATCCTTTGTACAAGCTTTCATCTAAATTAAAAATAACTTTTTTTTTAATTGTAAAGTTCCATATTTCTTTTGTAGATCCCTCCTTCTACAGCCTCTACCATTAAATATTTCCAACATCACAAATTTAAATTTAAATTTTACATTTAAATTTGTGATGTTGGAAATAACTTTTTTTTCCCTCTTGATTATTATCAAGAAGGGCTATTTGAAGGTTAAAGAGACTGGAATCCTCACAGTCACCCTATTCTTGTTTCCAAGTTACATTCTTTCAGTCAATTCTTAACTTGTAAGGTAATCTCAAAAGTTCTTGGTCTTTTCACCAGTAGATCGCTTTCAAGAAGCTCAAATTTCTCTCTCAAAATTCATCCAAATAGTAAAAGTAAACGTTAAAATCATATAGCAACAATTTAAATGTTGTCATACAAAGAACAACGATTATTTACTTTTTATAAATTTTATGTAGCTTTGTTAGATCAGTACATTGAGATTTATCATCCTTATTTCTGTTTTGTGCCAATGTCTTGAATTTTTTTTTTTTAATAACTTAAACCTAACTTTAATTTCAACTTGTTAAGATATATAGGTTCTTAGTTAGCTTGATCACTAGAGCGGGCAAACGTACATATTTAGTTCGACTAAAAATCGTAATCTAAAACTTTTTCTTGAAAAGGGGAAAAAATTGAAAGAATACACATTGAGTTTGCTTTCACGCCTTCGTCCTTGTTAGGACTCATCAGCCAGATTTACCGTCGATGACAGCCCAGAAAAGCTTTTTTTTTTTTTTTTTCACCTGACAGCCGGGTGAGCTGCTATTCACCTGCTCTGTACTGGTTTGTTTTTCTATGGATTATTGCTTTCAGTGTTTAACTCTTTTATGTTATTATTATCATTAATGTTTGGTGGTGGCATTTTAATATAAATTAAGTCCCAGAGCGTTTGTTATTAGGCTCTAGGGACCTGTTTTAATTTGGATTTGGAGCTGAACACGGTCGCCATTTTGGCGTGCTTTGATCCGGATTTTTCTATTAGTTCATAGTTCTCTGGGTCCTCTCGGGTAGTTATCTCTCTAATTAATTATTTAGGTTTTTTTTTTTGTATTGTATTTTGGTGAGGGTCTTTTTTTGGTGGTAATTGTAACTTGGTTTAGGGTTTTATTTATTTGTCCTTGTGATTGGTTTAGGTTACGGTGGTGGCCACCAGAGTGCTTCGGCACTGGTGGAGACATCCGCCATTTTGTCCCCAATTTTATTTTATTTTTTCTTTTTTTTTTTTTTCTCTTTTCTTTGCTTTGTTTGGTGGCCTTAAGGGATGAGTGTGTTAGACACAATTACCTCGGAGGAGTTTTCTTCTTCTTTTGAGGCTAGGCTTGAGGCCAATTTATTAAATAAAAAGAAGGTTATAGAAGACTTATTAAAGGAGAGATTTCAGAACTGGTTAAAATTGAACCCGGGGGAGACCCAGAGAAATAAAGACTTGATGAAATTGAAATTAAGAAGGGAAATTCAGGATGAGCATAGAAAGAATATTGCAGCTGAATTAAAGGAAACAATGGAATGGGAACAAACCCAGTTAGTAAAAGGCAAAAAGAACAGCATCAGATCTCCGGGGACCCCCACCCCAGGGGTGTTTTCTCCCACTCTGACCGGTGATGGCATGGGTATTTTGGAGTCTGACGGACCTTCCCCTGTGTTTCCTTTTCAGGGAGCTTCTACCCCAGGGGGAAAGGATAAGGCAGGTGTGGAGAGTGCTAGTAGACCAAAGCGTAGGAGGGACGCGTCTGAGTCTGGGGGGGTAGATGACGAAGATGTTTTGGGTCACGCCTCTCGTATAGTCGAATTGTTTTATGACTGGTCAGATTCCATTAAGCAGGCTATCTCTCGTGAGGAAAGTGGGAGAATAAGTTTTAGAAAATCAGATCAAGCCACTGTTTCAAATGGTCTCTCTGAGATTAGCAAAATCTTCACTAAATTGATGATTACTATTAAAGACTTACAAATTGAGAAAAAAGAGGTGGAACTTGAAAAAGCAAAGTGAATGCTTCAAATTAAAACAAACACAGTAGATAGAACCCCAAAGCAATCCTTAACCTTTGCCGAAGTTGCAAAATCTTTTAGACCTAAGAATGTTAAGTTAGGAGGGAATAATAATAGTAACCATATGGTATTAGGGAACAAAGAGACCGAATTTAGTTCAGTGGTCTCCCTTAAAGCGGGGGGTGAGGAGGAGGAAGCAAGTACGGAAATTACTAAGGTTCTAAAAGAGAATTTGAGATCCATTGATATTGGGGGTGGGTTGAAAGGCCAGGTGACCAGAAGAGATGGGAAGATCATCTTGAAATACTTCAACTTAGAGCAAAAAACGAAGGTTGAATCCAAACTAAGACTTCTAGAGAAGTTGGATGTGAAGGGAGTAGGCAATCGCCTCCCCTCATTTAAATTGACTGGAATTCCCGCGGAATATCGGGAAGATGAGATTTTAGATGTTATTATTAACTCCAACTCGGTGGCGTTGGGTGACTTCCCACCTGCTATTATTAAAAGGGACTTAAAGATCATCAATAGCAGGGTTTGTAGGGACAAAGGAAAAAAGAATTGGGTCATCAGGGCAACGCCGCAAATTTTTAAAATTTTGGAGTCTCAAAATTATGTTAATTTTGATTATTTAAGGATTCCCTTCGTTGAAGATGTGTGGATTTTGAGGTGTTTCAAGTGTAATGCCTTCGGCCACCTGGCTAAAGAGTGTAATAACCAGCTATCTTGTTTTAAATGTGGGGGTTCACACACCCACTTGGAATGTAGCTCCCCCAATATATGCTGTATTAATTGCAAGAGACAGGGAGGGGAAGGGAATGGCCATATGGCCAACTCGACGGATTGTCCCTGTTACGTTAAGGCTCTCTCTAACAGCAGGAGGAGGGTGGTTTACCAATGATCCGTCTTGCTCAGTTCAATCTGGGTAGGGGTCTAACGCCCTGGGCAGAAATGCAGGTTCTTCAGAATCAGTTCGATGTCATGTGCTTTCAGGAGCCTTATTGTTTGAGTGATGGCACGGTGCCTATTTTTGGTAATGGGTCCACCTTGTACTGTGTAAGCGACCCCCTTCCCATTCGTTCCTGCATCGTGGTCAACAACGGGGATTGCCAGGTCCTTATGCTAAGTCAATATTGTTGTAGAGATTTGGTCGCCATCAACATCACAATCGGCAACTATACATTTACCCTAGTTAACATCTACGCACACAAGGAGGGTAATCTTCAGAGCCTCTTGCAGGTCTTGGACAACATTATTGACGAAGCAGTGGGGGTAATCTTTGTTGGGGACTTCAATGCGAGGCATCCTATGTGGGGTGACCGCACTACGGATGCCAGAGGAAGGGAGGTCGCGGAGTGGATCCTGCACCGCCAGCTCAACTTACTCAATGATATCGATTCAGAACCTACCTTTGTTTCTTTCATGGGTAGGAGCTGGATCGATTTGGCGATTACCAGGGGTTCATCTGTTTGGGATTGGACCCTTGAGGTTGAGGACCTGGGCAGTGACCATCGGCTGATTTGCATCTCCCAGGAGCTTGATGACCCCTTTACCCCCTCCTCCTTTTGTTTGAAGAGAGCCAATTGGCAAAATTTTAAATCTTTTTTAGAGAGCGAGCGATCCTCTTTGTTGGAGTGTTTGGAAAGAGAGAATTGTGGAGCTGCGGCGGGTTTTTTCCAGGACGCCTGTCTGCGTGCCTGCGACTCTGCAATTCCTCGATCCACTTATGACTTTAAAAGGAATCCCAGACCCAGGTGGTGGAGCCCAGTTTTGCGCACTAAAAGATCAAAGATGAGGGCCCTGAAAAAGAAAATGAATAAGGCCAGAAACCAAGGGGAGAGGGATTTCTATGAGGACAGGTGGAGAGAGGCGAGAAGAGATTATCGAGGGGATTTGAGACGGGCCAGGTGGATCTCTTGGAGGGACTTCTGCGAGGCGTCAACGGATCGTGATCCGTTCTGCTTGCCAGCTAAGATCATTGGCGGGACGATTCGGCATCCTCTCGTCCAGCAGACTATTAGGAAACCTGACGGCTCGTGGACTACGTCTGGGGGAGATACTTCGGCTTGTCTTCTTTCTGTTTATTTTCCCCTCGATGATCTCTCTCAGGACACTATTATTAATAAAGAAATTCGGAACGGATCTGTGAGTGCGTATAACACGGACAACAGGGAGAAATACTTTACTGAACCTGAGCTTGTTTCAGTGATTAACAGTTTGGATTATTCCTCTGCCTCAGGTTTGGACGGGATTCCAACCCGTTCGCTCCCTGTGATCAAAGAGGTTTTAGCCAGCATTTGGGTCAAACTTTTGAACAAATGTTTAGATGAGGGCACCTTTCCCGATGTATGGAAGAAGGCAAAGGTTGTTTTTATCCCCAAGGGGGATGGCCGTTTTCGGCCTATATGCCTTCTCCCGGTCGTTGGCAAGGTCCTGGATAAACTCTGTAGTAATCGACTCATTAATTATTTGGAGGCAAACCTTCTTATTTCCGACCATCAATATGGTTTCAGGAGGGGCCGCGGTACCATTGGTGCTACCTCGGATCTGTGCGGATATCTCCGCCGGTGTAGATCGAGGGGGCATCATGCTATCGTGGTCTCACTGGACATCCAGAATGCCTTCAATAATGCCTGGCACCCGGGGATTTTGAATGTGATGAGGAAGAAGCGATGCCCCTCCAATTTGTACAATCTGATTGCTTCCTTTTTGCAGGGTCGAACCGTTTGTTTCGGTTCGGCCAAGGTCACATGCAATAAGGGCTGTCCACAGGGAAGTTATCTGGGCCCCACCCTGTGGATTCTGATAATGGAGGACCTCTTCTCCTCATTGGAGGATTTTCTTAATAGTCCCCAGGCCAGGGATGCGGTTTTGGTCCAGGCCTATGCTGACGACACAGCCATTGTGATCAACGCCCCATCAGCTCATAAAATTAAGAACTTATGGGATCCCCTGTATGAGATTATTGGAGCATGGGCAAGTAGAAACAAACTTTCCATCAATCCTGCCAAGACTGTGGCCCTGTTCGTTCCCTTCCGTAAACTTAAACGTCTACCAGCAATCAAGATAGAGGGTATTCCAGTCCCCTTTTCTGAGAATTTGGTATATCTTGGTTTAACGATTAATTCTAAGCTGACGTGGACAGATCACATTCTTCAGGTTCGCGGAAGGGTTACTAAGAACGCAAGCAGGTTTATTGCCCTTGCTCCAAAGCACGGTGGGATCTCTTCTAAGGTTCGTAAGCTTATGTTTAACACCATTGTTAAGCCTAAGATTATGTATGGGGCGGAGATCTGGGGAGAGGATGCTCTTAAGGGTAATATCATTAAAGCCCTTAACACCATTAGTAGACCCTTTTTGTTGGCTATTACAAGAACTTACAGAACCGTCTCGAATGATGCTCTTCACGTCCTCTTTGGATTCAAGCGTATCATCAGGCCTTGCATTATAAACGCGTGATCACCCAGGATTATTGTAGCAGAGTCGATTGCGAGGGCTGGGTTCATCCCAGTGAAATTTGCCCCATCGAGGTCAAGAGCTGGAGTAGTGATCAAGGACAATATGACATGTACATCTTTACTGATGGGTCCAAAATGA
>JAFIDM010025532.1:168-10405 GCA_023159025.1 Thereuonema tuberculata
ATAAACAAAGGTTCTCGTACCCTGATTCCTGTCATGGTAGAAGCTTTATTTATTTATGTGCATTTTTCAGATTTTTCTTACAAAATTTTTAAAGTGAATTTTATTTACATTAATTGTATTTTTGGGGTTTTCTATCCTTTCTTAAATTCTTTTGAGCGCTGCGATTGCTGGGACAAAGAATTTAAGGCTATGCGTGCACAGTGAATTATTATTGGTGCTTGATTTTGTTTGAGGAGCCATTTCGGGGTGCCGAAATAGTTTCCTCTTCTTTGTCTCGCACTCTGAGCTAACATCAAGGGTAAATCGGATTGAAAAGCCTAATAAAGCTGAAACAGCTGTCTCAGATTCCCGACAGGGTGAGAGAATCTTTCTTTTTTTTTCAGATATTTCTTATAAAATTTAAGTTTTAATTTTTTTTTTTTTTTTTGAGTGGATGGGAAATGAACATGAAGTATGTGGCTGCCACCCGCAATACACCTGAGTTAAACGGTCTGCAATACTTTCCACTTCGAAGTCATCTTACAATTTCAATTTCTTTCTCATCCACATCATTTTAACCCATAAGAAGAACGGGTATTTTATTAGTTTAATATAAAAGTAAGAAATATGATAATTTACCGAAATGATGCTCATTAAAAATATTAAATATTGTAATTAGCTATCTGCATCACAGGAAGAATATTGATAATTTTAGGCTCTCATACGGCTTAAACCACTCGATGGATCGTCTTGAAACTAGAATGCATATTTATGAACAAAAAAATCTAACTTTGATATCTGAAACTTTTTTTTTTTACGTTCTATTAAAATTTCGTTTGTACAATCTTTGTTGTCAAAATTAATCGGATGTTTAAGAAAACTTTTTACAGCAGATATTATAATTAAAAGTCAATAAAGATTGTTGTTTGTTTCAAGAGTTAAAAAAAAAAAATAAACAAAAAAAAATATGTAAGAAGGTTTAACGTGCATTAAATGTACCATGAAAAACGGACAAACGATAAAAATGTATAAAATTCGTTCCCTTTCATGCCTTGAGCTATCATCGACGGAAATCTGGACAGCTGTTTCGTCCTTATTAGGACTCATCAGCCAGATTTAGCCTCGATGATCAAGCTCAGAACAATTTTCAAGCTCGGAATATTGTTGTTTGCATTTGCTAAGTCTCACTTCCGAGAGCGGAAGAAGGATCAATAGGTTTTCACACTTTCTGAGATTGATCATCACTGCTAAATGTGGCTGATGAGTCCTAATAAGGACGAAACAGCTGTCCTAGATTGCCTTCGATGACGGCTCAAGGCATGAAAGCAAACGGATTTGTGTATTTTTTTTCATCGTTTTTCCGTTTTTTTTTTAAAAAAAATTAAATGAAAATAAAGTAAAATACAATATTTTAAGGAAAGTAAGCATCAAGTTCTTTCAAGAACTTCTTGTTTATACTTTTAACAACAATAAAAATCAAAATCTTTGTCCTAGCATTTGATCCTAAAATCGAAAATGAACAAAGCCAGGAAAACTCTCACTTTCTCTCTCTCTCTCTCTACATATACTTATATACATATATATAATGCATGTATAAAACTCAAGAAACTTACAAAATGAACAAGTAAATACTAAAATTCATTGGAGTATTCTATATTATGTATTACTATATAAAAGCTTTCTTTTCGGGTTGTCCGGAGCAGTTCAACAATTGCAAAAACATTGTTTCCATTTGTCCGCCGCAGTTCAAAAATGGACAAGGGCGTGCCGGAGTAATTATCGGTGGAATTGTTGTGTGCCTTGGTAATTGTTGCGAGGAAGTCTACAGATTCACAATGAGCATGGTTCAACTTCAAAATTATTTGTTTTGACACAAATGTTTCATTCTCTCGGCGCGCGCTATCAAATGACGAGTTCATGCAAAAACGAATAAAATAGAATAATAAAATAATACTAAAGATTTTAGTAATATATAGATTTTCTCAACTAATTCATCAAATAACATCAAACTAAATATGGAACCGATTCCCGGAACTTCAGGATGCTGCTGAAAGAAGCAGCCGTAAGACACAATATCGAGATGGACAGTGAGAGATAGAGGAAGGCAGGAAAAAGAAGGAAGTCAAAGTTATTGAGAGGAAACGTTTGAAAAGATCACAACTGACAGATTTGGATCGAAAAAATGAAGCCGAACGTAAAAGGCGATCAAGAGCTAAGGAGACAACGGACGAGATTGCAGAAAAGAGAAATACAAGAAAGGCATAGAGATAACATCAATCTAAATATGGAAGCGATTCCTGGAAGTTCGTGAATGACGGTGAAAGAAGCAGCCGTAAGACACAGTATCGAGATGGACAATGAGAGAAAGAGAAAGGAGAAAGAAGAGTAAAACATATTGAGCAAATATCTATGCAACAAGCGATAATCTACTTTCACAAGAAGACAATTTCCAATCAGACCTTCTTATGCGATATCTATCAATAAAGCTCAAGGACAGACTCTAAATAAAATTGCCATCTATTTGGAGAACGATGTCTTCACTCTCCGACAACTGTATGTTGCAATGTCTAGAGTCACAAGTTATCAGAATTTAGTTATCTTCACTCGAAAGAACAGTCATAATCAATTCGTCGCCAAGAATATCGTAAAGAAGCTATGATAGAACCGAAGTATACTTCATCTAACATCCATCTCAACATATCTCTTCTTCAAAAATCTATATCGATCAAACTATACACGGGATATAGCCTAGTTAGGTACAACAAGTTTTAAGCGTGTAGATGTAAAATAAATTGAGTAAATTTTTAAAAGAATACATACGTATGTATGGCTATTTTATGTAGTAAACGCCATTACGACTACAACTAAGGGAACAGAGAGCGTGGAATCCCAACTCGGAATTTAGCTTCCACCAACGCCATATGGTTTGTTGCCTAAACAGTTCTGAAAAAGTAAAGAGGGAACGAATGTTAGTGCTACGACAACAGTCTACAAATATATAGGTCTATACTCAATACAGGTTCTAGATAAGTTCACGTTTCTTTATATATTACAAAAAAATTCCATTAATATGGAAATATTCATTTTTTTTTTACATGATAATTTTTTTTATATGATCTATTTGACATTTTGAAAATTTTGGTCGTAAGTGCGAATGTTCGAAGTCGTCTGGTCGTAAGTCGGGGACTACCTCTACATGGAAATTAGAATTTTTATCTCCAAATTCTTCTTTTTCTTTTTTCACCTTCAGAAAATTAATTAAATCGGAATTCTTAATTCCTTAAATTTTAGTTAAATGAAAGCAGACGCAAATTTAAAAGGGATTACATTAAAAATATAAAATGATGTCAATTAAAAAAAAGTGTGAAAAAAAAAACTTTAGATGCGAAAAAATAACTTATTTGACAGTGAAATTATTTGTTGCATGGTTTTTTTTCACAGACGAATTGCTGTGTAGAGATCCATAAAAAGAAATTTTTAAACACAAAAATTAGATCATCCTTTGTTCAAACATTTGCATGCCTATTTCTCTTTAATACTGACATAAATGCTCACATACATGTGAAATTCTGATTTTATTCAGCCTAAAACAAGATATTCTGGAAAGAATTTAAAATTTACATTCCATAAAATGTTATCCTGAATTCTTCTATTCTTCTATTTTTTTCCTAAATTCGTGAAAAGACACAAACTAAAACTCTATATTTATTTTTCAAATATACAAATTTTTCAATTACCTTAAAGAAATTAATAAGATCCTCTTTACTTACTTAAATTATTTAATTTTAATAGTCCGTTTAATTTTAAGTCGTTGGATTGGTCGAACTTCTGTAGACGACAACGCATCAACAACGATTAATTGGCCACCATGATCCCAGACTTGAAGCCGTGTGACTTTTTCCTATGGGGCTACGTCAAAGACACTGTTTTTGTGTCACCTCTGCTTGAAAACATGCAAGAGTTAAAGACATGCATAACACTAGCCGTAGACAGCACTGATGAAGACGTGTTGCATCGAGTATAGTAGGGGCTCGGGTATCAGTTGGACATCTGCCGATTGACCAAAGCGGACATATTGAACGTCTGTAAGGTAACAAATAAAAGCTTGAATACTTCCTCTGTCCAACCGTGCCTCTTATTTTAGTGTACTCTGCACCATTCACAAACAACATCCTTTTCAAATAGTACCACTATATCTGAATTACCCTGTACATATGCTTAAAATTAAAAATAGCAAAATCTATTAATATTATCTCTAAAACGCAATATTAATAGAAGAGAATCTCCAAAATTTCTAGATCCTAAATGAATAAATAAACTCTCCTCCGACTTATTAAATAATAAACTGAAAATATAATCATTGCAAACATATTTGGAAATATGAGTGATTCGCAAAGGAAGACTTTATTGTTTACATCAATTTTATGAAGAGATATTGGTTAGTCATTAGTTAGTTATGTTTCTTTGTAATGGAATTGGTTTCCGTGACGAACATCTTTAGAGACAATGGTCTAATGCATTGTGTTGTTTCGACGGCCGTTGGTTTCACACCGTTGTCGGCCTTTCTCCGGATGTCTGCGAAGGAGTCAAAGGTGAGGCGAGCTCCTCTCCACCCACGCAGGGAGCAACAATGGAACTCAAGGAAGAGGAAGTGAATGTCCTTCATGAAACCAAAACAATGGCACGTTCTGTGGGGGTGAAAGGAACGGGTGTACACGACAACTTCTCGTGCGAAAACATCGCAGCCCGAGACTTCATGCAAATGATCACAACACGAAAGGCAAAGATCCCAATTTCCGTAATTTACGATCACTAAAGAAGAAACTGTAGTTGTGTAAGATTATCTAATCCAATCAACCAATTTCTTTATATCGTTAAATTTAATTTAAATTAATCTCTTCTATATCTAGTAATTTAGTCATAAATAAATAAAAATAATAATTATTCCGATTTAAGTCAATTCGATTAAGTAATGAGAGTTTAATAATATTAATCTACTATAATCCGTTTATTATATTTGTGAAGACACAGTTCAGTAGTTACTCCCTGTATTTCTGTTTTGAACATGGAAGCTTCTGAACACACACCGTTGATCGTTTGTGCCAGAAAAGCTTTGACGAGTCAATCGAGAGAAAATATTTGGAATTATTTTTTATTTCAAGTCGTCTATCTCTATCGTAAAGCGGCTGAAGCAGCAGTAATTTCATCTCATTCAGTGTTCGATATTGTTAAGGAAACCGAAGCTCGCTTACCACTAAGCCTAGCCCATTGTTTGAAACGCCGTGCAAGAAAAGAGAGCAGCTGGCATCGGTAACAGAAATAGACGACTGACAACAAACTTTTTATGAAATCGGAAATAAATAATTAAATAAATATATAAAAATATTCTTGATTTTGAAAAACCAACAAAAAAGATAATACATTAAATATTGTAGGCGAGAACAAATAGGATGGAAATACCGGAAGTAACTAACACGTATTTCAGACACGACCAAGCAATAACTCTAGTAAGTAAGAATTCTGGTAAGTACTCCTGGCTGATGATCGCCAAGGAGCGTGAAACAGCTGTTCCAGGATGTCACTTGGTAAACAATTTGGTCTCAACCATTGTTGTTTAAGTTTATACATTATGAGAATTCACCTATAACTTAAAGAGGTTTTTCAGTTATTGATTTTAATAATTAAGTCAATTAATTTTTAAAATTAGTAAACTATTTATAAAAACTAGATTACATTAATAAAGATTAACAGCGATTGATTATACTGTTCAACATTAAAAATGTCCTTTAGATGAAAATATATGTTTCTTATATATTTATGGCTGGAAATAATGAATCTATACTCAGATTTTGTCTAACACGTACCATTTTCCCAAAAATCCACAATTTAGTGTTTTATTTATTTCTTCCCTTATATATCTCTGTTTTCTTAATTTAATTTAATTTTGGAATATCCTGCTCATTCCATTCAACATTTTCACAGCAGGGATAGATTTACACATATTTAGCAATTTAGATCTACATCAAACATTCACTGCCAGCTTGATCAACCCACAATTCCAGCATTTTAACTGTAAATTTTGTTTCATTTCAGACGTTTCCATTCACCGTGTGATACTGTTCATTGATTTGGTGCTGCATTTCTAGTG
Source organism: Thereuonema tuberculata (assembly GCA_023159025.1). Classification (NCBI taxonomy): domain Eukaryota; kingdom Metazoa; phylum Arthropoda; class Chilopoda; order Scutigeromorpha; family Scutigeridae; genus Thereuonema; species Thereuonema tuberculata. Next base: position 6,296 of record JAFIDM010025532.1, read on the forward strand.
GCGTTAAATGTGAAGTATACAAGTGTTTTAAGGACAAGGCACATTTCGTTCAGTGCATTATGTCTCGTCAGTGTAAAAATAAGCCGGACTTCTTTTGTTATGTGTGCGGCAAACTTACATTCAAGATTCAACAATGTAGCTTGTCACCGTTAGTTAGTTGTAACCGTTAGTTAGTTTGAATTGTATTTTAGATGTAGAGTTAGAGACCAGGATAAGTCTTGGGCTCCAATATATGCTGCAATTCATGTTCCAGGAATCTGAGAAACTGGTTACAAGGAAAACGTAGTACAATGAAATTTGGAGTACCTATGGTTTGGCATGAACCAAAAGACTACGTAACGGATTGTTACTTTTGTTTGACAGATGTGAAGGGTTTCTCGTCCAAATCCAAACCTTCTATTCGGTATCCAAACCTACCCTCCGCTATGCGACCAGTTTCTCATTCTGCAGACCTTCCTGTACCTACAGCTCCAGATAAATATACTGTTGATTCACAGGAAGACACCTCCGATGTCCCAAGAGGTCAAGATCCCGAATTTCAACCCTTTACATCTATGACATGGTGACATCATGAAATCAAACAGGGAGAGCTTAACGATCTTGTACGCGACTTAACCTCTCTAAAACAGACGCAGAATTACTGGGTTCTAGGCTTCAAGGTTGGAATCTGGTAGATATAGATGTAAAAATAAGTTCATTTAGAAGACGACAAAGCCATTTTGCGGACTAGTTTGCGGAGAAAGAAGACACTGTCTATTGCTATGATGTGAATGGCTTATTTCAGACTTTGGGACATGAACATAAGGTAGCAGACTGGCGCCTGTTTATTGATTCATCCAAACATAGTCTAAAGGCAATGCTCCTCCATGTAGGCAATGTTAATCTGTCTTTTCCTGCAGCATATAATGCTGTAAATACAAAGGAAACATATGAGGTAATGAGTGCTATACTGAAATTCATTGACTACACTACATTCAAATGGCACATTTGTGGCGACTTGAATGTCATTGGGATATTCACAGGCAAGCAACTAAATTCTGTTGCTTCCTGTGTGAATGGGATAGCCGTGACAGAAAAAAACCACTACATCCGTAAACAGTGACCTCCAAGAAAAAACTACATTCCTGGCACCAAAAACATATCATACGAACCACTTGTGAATCCGCAATGTGTCTTTCTTCCACCATTGCACATTAAACTTGGTTTAATGAAAATTTTTGTAAAAGCGCTGGACAGAGAAAGATTGGCTTTCTTGCATCTCAGAAACAAATTCAAAAATTTAAGGGAGGCAAAGGTAAAAGAAGGGGTTTTTATTGGCCCACAAATTAAAGCAGTCATGCATGACGAAAATTTCGAAAATAAACTGTCAGAAGGAGAATTTGCAGCCTGGCGGGCATTTAAATCTGTATGCTCAAGTTCCCTTGGAAATGAGAAAGCAGAAAACTATGAAGATCTTGTTCGTGACATGTTGAAATGCTTTCATATTATAGGCTGCAATATGTCCTTAAAACTACACTTTCTGGACTCGCATCTGGATTTTTTTTTTCTCAAAACCTCGGCGCAGTTAGCGATGAGCATGGGGAAAGGTTCCACCAGGACTTTACTAAGTCTGAAAAGCGCTTCAGTGGACGATGGAATGGAAGTATGCTAGCTGAATATTGTTGGTCTACTCTCAGGGACAGTCCAACAGATGCCTATAAGCGGAAATGGTCAAAAAAATCATTTTAGTGTTTTCCGTAATCAGTGTCTCTGTTTCATTTCTCTCTCACGACTTGTATAAATATGAAAAGTGGGTCTCCTAAAAAAACGGGTGGGTCTCCGAAAAGTGGGTCTCCTAAAAAAACGGGACGTGGTGGAACATTTTGGTTTTCAGATATGAATCAAGCACCCTTTGTTTATACAGAATCACATAGTTTCATCTAAAAGACAGAAAAAAAGTTCAAATTTGTTGTACAGTGTTATCTAAGACATCAAGATTAATAGTGATAATTTAAAAGTTTTACAAAAAAATGTAATTTTTACGTTTAATACAGCAGTTTTTTTTTATATCTTGAAACATAATTGCATTGCAATCTTATTTAGACCTTTAATGGACAAATAATTAATAAAGCCGTAAATATTTTCTTTTCTTTTCATTAATCTTAGAGTCTCCAAAATGTTAAAGGTTAAATTAATTATTAAGAATATAAATTTTATAAACAAATAAATATCATCATTTAAGGAGAGATTTCAAGTTGAAAACCTAAATAGACTGAATTTCTGTATAAAATTACTTAATATAATTCATTCATTCATTCATTCATTTTATTTCCGTTACATTTTATCATAGTCCTGTTAGGAAGCATTTGTAGAGCTTCCTATCAACAGGTGCTACCGTTGAGTACATTCATATTGATATATTTGAGTTATTAGTTACATATGCATTTTTTAGAAAAGTAAAGAGACTAAAATTGCCGATTATATTAATTCATAACTTAGGATTAAATTTTTTTTTTTTTTTTTTTTTTTTGAATAAGGGAAGTTGACATAAACAGTTAACTAAGTATACAAGGTTGTTAAATTTTTGGAAATTATACATTAATAAAAATCTATGATTAATGTCTAAAAACCATAAAAACCGTATATAAATATACATATGCACATACATACATGAATACATAAAATGCATACATACACAAACATACAATTACAAATATTCATACATATACACATATACACCCATACGTACAAACACATACACACACATATACATATACATACAAAGCTAAACATGTGACAATTTTTAAGATAATGTAATACATAATTTATAAGATTATATAATGATGTATGTATAAAAGCATATCAGTATTTACAAGTAGTATATATACATATAATCACAATCACATACGCAATTACTATACTATATTACCATACACACAAGAACTATACTATGTTACTATTTACACAAGTACTATATACACAGTTATTCTCTGCATATACAAGTAAATTGCAGAGAAGATCAATTGAAATCAAGATTATGGTTTTAATTAACTTCAAAGGAGATTGACTATATTTAGAATTTTTGAATTACCTATTTTCAATATTTATAATAAGCCATTTTTTTACTAATTTTTTTATTTCAGAAATTCTTTTGTCTTTTAAAAGTTTACAATCGGGTATACTATTATAAATTTCTTCTATTAGATAATAAGCATTTCTTTTCCCATAGCTATTAAAAATGTGTGGATAGTCTAATTTGATTTTATTTTTTTTTCTGAGATTGTAGTTTTTTCCTTCAGCAGTTATTGCAGTTTTAATTTCTGGATAGTGTTTTATTAATAAATTATATAGACACTTTTGTTTTGGCGATAAGATTCCATAATTCAACATTAATTCTTAATAATAATAGTAATAATAATAAAGATATTATTTATGTGTGGATATTACAGTTTACTTGTTGAACACTTGTTCCCTGTCTTGTTTTGACGAATTTAAAAGAAATAAATAAAAATAAAACAACGCAATATTTGAAAGAAAAAAGGTTTCAGGTTCATTTATGAATTTCTTGTCTTATCAGTGTTTTTCGAGTTATTTCAGAGGTTGAAAGCCAAGTTTGTATGGCTGATGAATTCTCTTAATCCCTGGCTGCTGGTTGTCTTATCTACTTCTAGCTATCTGTATCTATTATGTACATAGTCTGCGATATCCAAACTCACTCTAAATAGTCCAGCTTTGTATCGGCGAAACTATTCGAGGGCATTGAATTCGAAGGGAGAGTTGTAAAAGGTGACTCAACATTTTTTTTCTTCTCTTAACGGCAATTGGAGGCAGTCTGTGGGCTTTCAATAGGCAGAGATGATCCGTAGCCGATGTGCAATTGTCATTTGTATCCCATGAATCGGACCATGATATATTTACGAGTGCAGCGGCGCCTGGTGGATGACGAACTTACATTCTCTAAGTAGAACAGGGAGAGAGAGAAATAAAAAAAATAAACAGATAAAGAGGTTAAGGATCACGAGTTAACAGCTAATGAAGTAATCCTCCGATGAATTATTAGCTACGGCAGAAGCCGAGACAAGATATTAATATTCAATTGATGGGAAAAGAACTATTGTATATTTGCAGTCT
>JAFIDM010025533.1:0-10405 GCA_023159025.1 Thereuonema tuberculata
GGATCACAGAAAACTAAACCGATAAGTGAAAACACTTTTCTATTAAATTTAAATGTTTTAATGCATCGTGTTATCATCGAGGTTCATCATAAATTTTTAATACTGATTTCAAAATAGCTCAAAACACTTGTGGTTGAACTACAGGGCAATACGTTCTATTAGTCGCTGATGTTAGTGGCAATGTAATTGTTTTAAAATTCTTGAGGTTAGTTTTAGCCAGGATAGACACTGCAGTCTTGTGCCCCTTTGGTAAAGCGTTCCGTGACCAACAAGACTAGCTGAGATTGTAATGGTCAGTCCGACATTAACTCTCGGTAGTGAAACCCGGTTTCCATTTTACAGAGGACCAGATGAACCCTAGGGCCGCCTGGAGGAAAACTCCCGTCTTCAGATTAGATAGTTACAATGAATTTTCTTATTTACTAAGTTGATTTGATAATTTATTTAATAGTCAACATTATCTAAAAAATTTACAATTCAATACAATCTGCAGTTTTTTTGAGCTAAACTTTGTTTTAAGGTTTTTTTTTTTAATTAAACTACAACCTGGTTTATCCGGACTAACTGAGACCAAAGGCAATCCGGAAAATCGAAAATTCGGATAATCTGGGTAATAAGCAAAACAAATCCTTAAATAAACAGACTTACCGTTTATTACGATAAAAAACTATGTTTTGTAGCTTCAACGCCCTGTGACACTCGTAAAGCTTTCGCCCCGCGAACACAATTTCAGCGAGTTAGTCGTCCGTTTTTGACGTCACGAGTTGATCTAGACAGTTTTGAGCCCGTTTATATGCAACTTTACTGCAATTTTGTCATCCGACCCGAGTTGTTTCTACACCTGCAACTCGAAAAATTGCATCGAAGTCGCTGGAAATTACCCAATCACAGGGCAGCGTTGGAATATTTCAGTCGTGACGTCATGCCCATGGAAGAAATGGCGTCGAAAATGATATTCGCCGATTCATTTCGAAGACATGCTCGTACTCAATGAATATCAAGAGTATTGCGAGTTTCTTTCATGCATAAATAAAGTTAATACTGAAATGCAGAAATTTTATGCGGCAGAATTTATCAGAGGTTTCAAAACCTCGATTTTTTTCGGATTTTCCACATCGGGTTTGGGAAACGCATGCATTATGGGATTCCTTCTATCACCGCCGACTTCATGTCGAGTTGAATGGTGTTCGGGGTTTGACAAAAGATTATATCAACTCGTGACGTCAAAATCGGACGAATAAGTTGCTGAAACGTTGCAGGGTGTTCGCGTATTATTAAAATCGACAAAAAGCATTTTATTACTATAATTTATTGTACAGTCTATGCAGGAACTGTACATTTAATCAAAATATAAAGCAAATGTTTGGCATTATAGTTGTAGTTATGTTCTTGGTATAATAGTTAAAATTATCTATGTGAACATTAAAAAAAAAAGAATATCTACAAATCTGATCCGGATCACCGAGGGCCGGATAAAGGAGGTTGTAGTGTATTTTCAATTTTCAGTTTGTAACGATAAAAATATCATCGGTGTGTTGCTGTCTCTATGAATTTTAAGTTAGGAGTTACTTTCATTGTTAACGGTTGGTGTCGCTATGGCATTAGCCTCTCATCTCTTCGGGGTTCGGTTCTCATGTGGGTTTCGTGGTGTTGAACGATCCATGCTGGGCAGGTTTTCTCGTGGTTCTCCCGTTTCTCTGCACTTCTCCCACCATACTTTCTCTGTCGTTAACTTCCGTGAGTTAGTACAATAGACTTCCGGTCGCAGTGCTCGAGTTCCCTGCCACCCACATTCACCACATAAAATATAATTATATACTATGATTCTCAAGATATTGTCGAGAAAAGGGGAAATAAAGAGATAGAAAGCGTAATAATCTAACAAACAAAAAAAAAACCGTTCGCTTTAGGATCGTTAAGGGGAGAATTAAGACACTTGTAATCTTTGGTATATCTGTAAGTAACTGGGTTTCAAGTTTAAGTGGCGGTTTGAAGGAATTAGTTAATGTTTGTATAGAATAATGTAAGAAGGTTAAAAGTGCAATAAATAATAATAATAAAAAAAAACTTGAAAAAGATTAATTACATTTAGGTAAAGGAGGGATAAAATGTCTGTTTCTCATTTTTTTTCTTGCCTTAACAGAATAATTGCCCATTTTATTGTTTTTCTATTTTCATTTACTTCTCATTGTCACGTAACAAATGAAATAGTTCCGTAGACCTATTCTGTAGCTTTACGCCAAATGTCTGGAAAACAGGAAATCCAAGATATGAACCGTCCACAAGACATAACAATGGCTGCCTTATATGCGCTTCAAAACATATCCTATTTCTCTAAACTAAACTTTTAACTAGACTTTTTTAAAGTTTGTTTGGAAGCAACTCGACACCAGCACTGAAAGAGGTGTGAGAAAAAGTTTTTTGAAACTTCGAGTGTTTACTTCACGCTGACGTCCTTCGTTCTTGACTTTCATCTACTGCTTCAGTTCGCCATCTTTTCTTCCGTGATTTTTTTTTTAATTCCTTTTTCTTTATCTCTGCTATAGAACTAGAATTAATAACAATTCACAAATAATAACAAAAATGCTTTAAATTCAGAACTTACATTACAGACGAAAATAATTCAATGGGCTTACGACGGAGTAACATCATTCCATCATCAGAAATCTTCGTGCCGATCTCCACTCAAAGACAGCTGCGTCAACTCACTGACGATTTCAATTTTCGCGGTCATAAATACTCTTTTTGGGCAATGCCACCTAGCGTCAAACAACTGCAATAGTAGCGTCTTACATTCTCAATAGAATTCTCTTTCGATAACAAAACAAGGAAAAAAAAATTATATAACTTTGAAATTCCTACATTTTTAACCAAGTCTAAATGTATGACCAGACGCGGTACGTGACAACTAGGCGACAGAATTTTTGCACGCTTAGCAGGCATATGATTTGGTGGGATTTTTTTTTTTAATTTACTATTTCAGAAACAATAATTTTCAAAATTTTTCAATATAAACATCCTGGAGGAACATCATAAAGATTAGTTCAACTTATCTAACCTACTGGTAATCGGCACACACATGCTTCGCTTGCACGCTGTTGGCGCGCCTTCCCAACAGCTTGAGCTCATACTAAGTTAAATATTTTTACCTCTATGTTTCATCCGATTACATGTTTACATTCAGTGACAAAATAATTTAAATTAATTGTATTTCCTTATCATAATCGTTAAATACAAAATATTTTATTTATTTGCATATTTGATCTATTATTTTGTCGCCCAGTTGACCATGTCCGGACCAGACGTCCCAGATTTTAGTGAAGCGTTCCGCTTCAGTATATGAACCGGATTTTGTAAATAGTTTGACATGAATTTTGCGAGTTCCGTTCGTAAAAGGATAGATATATAGTTTTTGGGAATCAGAATGGAAACACGTTCAATAATTGATGTTTACTTATTAAGCCACCCACATTCACAATTAATCTAATCTAATCTAAGGCCCGCCTTTATAATCATCAGATAAATAACAAATATTCGACTATTGTAAAATGTACCTTCCTTATCCTTCACTGCGGACGACGCCAATTGAGGGTATGATTTGGTTGGTATTTCGGTTTTCTTTTTGGGTGAAAAATGATCCTTTTGATTAAACTCTCAGAACCTTTATTACAGGTGTACAGGGAAGAAGTACACCTAAATAGGTCTGATAAACATTAAAAAAAAAATTCAAATCAAATCATTAATCGAATCAAATTTATATATACATATAAATTGGCTAAGTTCGTCTGTCTATAACTCGATGTAATTAAGCTAGTAAGATAGATCCACCGGTTCTCAATGGTACCATTGAATCAAAATTACTCAAATTGGATGAAAATATTAGTTCATTATGTCATTCCATTTTGCTTCCATGAAATTCTATTCTTGGGAACTGACCTCGACAACTGAAATTCTAATAAAACACGTTCAAAACCGAATAATTTTATTACCACTGCATCCATTTTAATGAAATTTGGCATACTTACTCTGTTGTTTGCGCTGATTTCGAAACTCAAAAACATTTCTGCCGTAGAAGCTTCGTTCACAAGTTAGCACAGTATTTAGATTACATTTACTTTATATTTGATAGTTGATAATAAAATGATTTTTTAGATATTTTTATGCCTGTCGTCCGACAGGCTTTGCTGCTAGAGTAATTTATAATTCTTCACATTAGCTTAAATTTGGATTAAGATAAGCGTGGATCAAAAATTAATCTAACTTAATTAAATTTAAGTAAGGATGGTCTAAATTCTTTTATAGAAAGCGTATAAATCAATATACTGAAGTTCCGAATCTGTATTATATATTATTTTCTAAATTACAGTATGAAACGAAATCCATGACTGACAGGACATCGACAAAGTTGTTCAATAAAGAATTAAGTACCTGCACTACAGGTTTTTTTTTTAATTCTAAAGGCCATCGCTAGGCGCCCCCAACCGGAGAGCCGACTCTTACTAGGGAACAGATACTGGGTGGTCTTCCATTGCCTGCCTCAGGACGCCATTAAGGAATGACGTCAGACCGAAGAGAAAGCGAAGAAGAGGCTGACAAACACAGGAAACGAAATTGAAGCAGCCAAGTCCTCGTTCGGGAATCGAACCCAGATGCCGGCACACGGTCTCACGGCATACCACCGTCAAAACTGCTCGTCCGACACGGAGTATACTAGTGGCTAGAATAAATAGTGTGACGGTCGACCTGCTTTTTGGTGTTTCCGGTGTGATGAACGCCACCAGATGGCGCTTCCTCTTTCATGTGTGCTCTGTTCGCCTTATTCCCAGCTATAAGAATAGGCTTTTCTAGAATAAAGTATTGGTACAAAGTTGACAAGTCCTCTCGATTGGTCAGTTAATCTGTCCTGTGATTGGCCGAATCGGTGGACCAATCAGTCTTATCCTCTCAGCAAGTGGCGGACCGAACAGAAAGCTTGAGAGAGATTCTCGGAATTCTGTCCGATCTGTCTATATATCTGTTATTTATAATTATTTAAGTGTGTTTGTGCTTTAGACTAAACCACGGCGTTAGTCTCTGTCCTTTCGGCCATACATCAATATCAATGTTTTCATAAATAAAAAAATAAAATATCTTACAGCAGTATGCAGGATTCTTATTTCTTTTTTGTTAAAAAATATAATAGTATGTAAAGAAAATAGTCTTTATTAACTTATAACTGAGAAGCAAAAAAAACTTTCAGGATGTTACATGCTTTTTATTAAATAATGAGAAAGAAGAAATTTGAATAATAAGAGGAATATTTTAATACTTAATAAGCTTTAAATATAACCTTTTAGATTTTTTTATAAATAATTTATCTCCACCATTTATTATTTTATCTTATCTTCCTATTTATCTTCAACTGTCTTGTATTCTCCTCTCTTTCAACTCATTTAATATTTATGCCTCACCTAATAAGTGAACTTACAGTTCTTCTGTTTTTATCTCTTTTCTTTACAATAGAAATTGAAGCTTTCTAATTGTTTCTCAACCTTCTTATTTTCAATTTTAATTCCAGTCTTATTATTATTGATCATTTCGGTTTTGAAAAACCAATTTATTTGTCCCTAATTTCAATATTTTTATTTTTATTTCTACTGATGTCAATATCTTAATACTTTCTAGCAGCTAGAAAATGAATTTACCCAGGCTTCATTTTATTTAAGGTACTTTGTAATACCATCTATATTTTAGTATATTTCTAATTACACTGCTTTTATTTTAATTATAACACAGTAAGCAGATTTTCTTATAGTATTGGTACGTGAATGTATTGTTTTCATTCCTATAAGAATAATTACTGTAGATTCTAATTCGAAAATCTATTATTTAAAATCCAATTGTGAAAAATATTTCATGCATTGATTTCTTTATTCGCTTAGGAACTACAATTCTCATATGGAACTACCTAAGCTAAGCCTAACCAACTTATTGCGACTTCGTTGCTCCGTCGATGTTAAGCACCAAAGACATTGACGTCAGAAACACCATAAAGAAATCAGATGTATAGCTTATCTCGTTCTGGACTTTCAGGGAGATCAGGCTTTTGTATTTTGCCGCCAAAGAAAATAGGTCCAACTTTCGGCTTAGCAAAGCATTGTCAGATGCGAAATAAAACGTTCTAAATATGAAATTTCATTTTTCTAAAATTCAATAATAATCTCCTTTTCGTTCGGCAGTAATATTTGTACTTATTGTCCTCTAATCAAAATGCATTAAAATCAAAATTAAACAAGATGGCGACCAACGATTTCCACTCATTGAAAACTTATAAAAAAAAAAAAAATAAAAAAAAAAAAACGTTTTCACTGAATATCAACAATTCATTTCATATCCCCACATTGTCGTAGATCTTATGTTTATAATTATCAACAAGATACATTATTATATGTGAAATATATAATATAAAATTACATATCATTTTTCATTAATCATAAAACTAATGAAGGAATGAATAATTTAGATTAAATTTTATAGAAAAACTCCAAATTCTTGGACTTAAAAAAAATGTCTGTACAAATAATGGACGACACAAAAAAAAATATTCTGTCTTGATGGAAAACTATAATTTTATTTCTAAATTTCTGTTTAGAATTTTGATATTTTAAATAAAAGCTTCAAAAAATTGTTAAAAAAATTAACTAGATTTAATAAAAATTAAGACCAAATTTTATATATTTTCCACCAATATTTTTTAACAGTAGTTATTGTTTTCGAGTAGGGAAGAAATGGAACCTCCTTGAATGTAAACTAAAAACAAATTAAAAATAAAGAAAAAGAGAATTCATGTGCTGGGCTTTCCCAGCCTCAATGAATTTCTTATGCGCATCTAAATAAAGGAAAAGCGCCTAAAAATGATTAAACACATTAAAATTTGAGAACAATGTTCAAACTGAAATCTCAAGACAGCCTGTTTTACGCTTATTAGGCGATCATCAGTTGATTGTGATCAGAATGAACAAAGCAGGTCTCATAACAAAGGTGTATTTTAGGATGAGTGGGGAAAGAAAGAGAACTTCTTGAAAATAGACTAGTTATTGTCTTGAATTCGGCTAACTTCCATTGTAAAGGCAAAATATTGATACTGACATCTTGTGCTCCTTCTGGCGGAAGGATACATTACGTCATCTTGTAAGCAGTCTGCAAAATAGAAACAGGATAATGTACAGCAATATTTGCGTTAATGCATGGTCTAGAAACCGTTTACAGGGCCGGCTCGAAGGTATATGGCGTCCCTAGGACAGTTGTGGCACCTGATCATTTTTTTTTAGTTTTAAGTTGTTAAAGTTTATATATTTTATATTACTTTTTGTTACGAGGTTGGTGCCCTAAGGCTGGCGTCTCTTTTTGCCCTGACTGTTTATTTAAGACTACTATAGAAAGTTAAATGACTACCACAATACTCTTATTAAATAAAAGGACAGGTGAAAAATTTGTTTGAGGATGGATCAATTTCATTACAAAAAAACAAAACAAAACCCTTTCAGTTGCTTTTAATCAAATGAACGGAATAAATATTAAAATAGGGGAGACCGGGATCAGTTGGCAAAAGGGGCTAGGTTAGCGCATAGTTTCTATTTCCTGCCACTGTGTAGCTAGACCGCTGACATCTTGGTAGTGGGAAATGTATGTAAAGATGCACCATTCACTGTGACTATTTTGCTTAGAAACGTTAAGAAGGAAGGACCCCTGTTTCATCGTTTTTCTGACTGGTGAGTAAATTTTTCTGCTCTGGTGAACATGTAGATCGAATTGAGGTGCTGCTGATGGCGCTTTTCGAAAGAATGGATAACTTTGATTGCATGCATGTATCATAATCTTTTGTTTCTGATGTTTGGGATTGTGTGGTATCCATCTTGTTTTGGAAATTCCTATGGGGCTAGTTGGCATAGCTATGACAAATGGTTGAAAAGGGGAAAAACTGGAGATGGCCAGACGAGGAAGACTCAATTTGGTACGACCAAACTTAAGTTCTGCGAAAATTGAACCCATCTGTTCAAATAAGCGGGCGCCAAACTCCTACATTTGTGTTTGATATCAAACAATAACTGTAGGTAGCTAATAATTCATTGTTTGCTCACACAATCAATTTAATTTATCGTAGTTGTTTTCTGTTCAACTATTGAAATAAAATTTTTGATAAAATGTTTTTTTTACGAAAATTGCTGTGTTCTGCTCAAGTACCCCTATCCATATCACGTTATGCCAACTCGCCCCGCACCCGGGGTTAGTTAACATAGTTGCAAGATCTTAGGAAAAGTGTTTTTGGGGTTACCTAAAGACGGATTTAATTAATGGGTCCTACATAATTTTGTAGCAAAAAAGATAAGCTATCCGCGCATTCACCACAATCCCTGTAAGTATTGCACAAAACAAAAGAAAAATCAATAACCAAAATCTATGCCAACCAGTCTCGGTCTTCCCTACAATTTAGAATAAAACCGAAATATTCGTTGATAGCATTTGCCTTAATTTCAAGATTGAATTTCAATTTTTTCAGTGACATTTTTTTGTCTTTTTTCGTATTCGAATCAAGTAAAATAGCAATCTAAAAAGTGATGTCCTCTTCCATTATTGAAAAGACCATTTTAAATGTTAATTTTTTATTTTTACTTTATTACAACGTTTGCAAAAACTTCGTAGTTTTATTTACTCAAGTTATACACAAAGATAAGTTTACGATTACAATACATATTAAACTTGGTTTTTTAATGAGATGATGCAGAAACGTTTATTTCCGATTCCAACCCGGATTATTTAATGCAACTGATGTTTATTATTTAATGCAAAAATAATTATTTCGGCATCAAAAAGTTCAGCATTAAAAATTTTGTAAGTAGTAGTTTTTAAAAATAAAAAAAAAAAATCTGAAGAAATTTAGATTTTTAAGACTGTCCTTAATTTAAAAAAAAAAAAAGTCGTGAAAATGGCAAAAGGAAAAGAAAAGCCTGCATTCATATATCATTTTCGTTGTTCACTAAAAGAAAAGTAAACTTTTTTGTTTTCTGGGTTAAAAAAAATTAAATTCTTAATATTTAATTCTTAATATTTAATCATATTCTTTTACTTAAGATTGTTTAAAGTAGGATTAATTTTAATCGGAAATCACGCGCAATGGATTAAGGACTTAATATTCATTGCTTACGACTTTTGAGATGCCAATAGTAATTGGACCGAAATTAATCCTTAAGCCAATTGCACATGGATCCGAAAATCGGATCCACGAATCGGACATATTCTCTTTCACATGGCCACGAAACTGACATTCTCTATACGACATATAACATTCAAATCGTTCGTATAGGCGACGTTTCGTGGCCAAGTGAAAAATAAAACGTCCGATTCGTGGATCCGACCATCCGATTTTCGGATCCATGTGCAATGGGCTTTATTTGAATTGCAGTGCTTCCCTACGGGAATTTTTGTCGCTTTCTCGAGCTGATCTGTCGACAAAGATTCATTTGGAAAAAAAAAACCACTAAACAACTCCATATATTAGTTAGATCGTTCCCATTCCTCGAATATGCATACGAAGATTCAAGTTGATCTAACAGTTCAAAAGTTAGGGGAGGGGTGGACACACACACACAGATTTGATGATCCGTCTTTTCCTGTTGTAAATGGGACTTAGTTTTCTTGATATCTGGGACCAGATTAAGGGCTCGGACGCACTATTGATTTTTAGTTGAAAATCACAAGATTTGTGAAACAGGTTTCTCTAGAAATCTACAGCAGGACCGTAAAGAGGACGATAATATATTATTGTTGTCTGTGGTTTCCCCCCAGATTTTGAACTCAGTCTAGTAAATGGAAGCCCACGCGCCCACCCGGCTGCATTGCAACTCAGACCGTAGGAATCAGAAGAGGAATCTACCTTTTACTGCCTGCCTCCAGCATTGTGCTGAACGATTCTATTGTGAGAGTGGTTTTGCACATCCCCCGTTCTCAAACTCCTGTTTCATTTTCCGAGGTGCTTACAGACCCTCCAGCAAAAGGAGGGTTCTCTAATTAAGTTTCCCCTCTCAGTCCTGCGGTCTCAGTTGCAAAGCAGCCAGGTGCGCGCTTTGGCGAATAGTGACCCATCATCTAGACCAAAAAATCTGGGGGGAGGGGAAACCGCAGACAACAATAGTACATTATCCCCTTTATTGTCCTGCTGGAGGCTTCGAGAACCCTCTTTTACAACTCTTGTGGTTTTCAACTAAAAATCAGTACTGCGCCGAGCCCTAAGAGAGCATTCGTGAAAACGTTATTCGTTGGATAACAGAGGGTGCAACATATTTAAAGTAAACGTTATACAGATTGTCTTATAAAAAACAGGTGGAGATTGCTAAAACAAACAACCAAAAAACACTAACCCATTACC
>JAFIDM010025534.1:0-10403 GCA_023159025.1 Thereuonema tuberculata
ATCATTTCATTTATTTATGTTTCATTCATGCTCTTTGTGAATTATTTTCAAATTTTCCTAGAAAATTTGTGAATTTCCTAGAAAAATCTTCGTTTGTTGATTTTGTTTTGATGTTCCCGGCAAAGCCATTAAGACATTGGTGTCAAGCAATTAAGAAATTTCAAAATGAAAGGGTTCTCGACAGCATTTTTAAACCTTCTCAAAACAAAGTGAAATTGGCTTCTGTTTAATCGAAAAAAAATAAGAAACTTTTCTTCATCTAAAAGATGCATGGAAATTAAATTGCTGTAATATCCTTCCGTACTTCTTCGTCTAAAGATGATATTTCTTTTGGACCGATCATACAGTAAGCCAATTACGGCTCTCTTTCAGATTGTTCGCGCAAGAAAAATATTGCCGCCTCTGAGAAAGAATCCATTGAAAAACGCGGGAAAAGCATGTCACCCTCTTTGGCTTGGGCTGAAGCGACGCTGTTGAAGTGACTTCAAAAGCTACTTCAAAAGTGACTTCTGTAGCCTGAAGGTAAACTGCAAGTGTCCGATCTCCCAATTCTGACTAAAACACCCGAGGCAAACCCAAACACAATGCCACATTACACCCTGATGCACGAGTCAGGAAAGCCCCCCTCCACTTCTTTCTTTATTGTTTTATTGCTTTCCAACTAAAAATCAGTAATGCGGAGGAGCCCTTAGTCTTCGGATCAAAGACTGACACATATGCTACGATCATAACATGGAACAATTAATAACAAGTCGAAGATTCGATTTTTTTTGTCTGGATATGTATGGAAATATTACACTCAATAAATTAATGGTTAAATAATAATAATAAGTGTAAATTTTCCTACTAACTAAAACTTCTAACAATTATGTGTTAACGGATACTTTTTTTGAAAATCTTTTGCAAAGTTTATTGTTTGCGAATTTTTGACAGTATGAGTTCTAATTATTCAATAAATATTAATAAATGATGAGATTTTATTTAATCAGTGAGCAGAGAAACAAGGAACAGGGCCAAAAAAATTAATAACTTTTATAATTAATAAGCGTATTGTAAATTATGTTATTGCATGATGCTTTTTTTTTTTTAATTTTATCCCTTTTTTTATTTTTAAATAATTAACTTCAAAAGTTTTCCGAAATCGTCCTCCTTTTATCATCGTCATTGTATGAAATTCACCCAATCAGTTTGAGAAGATTCTCACCAGAGGGTTTAGTTACCACTTAATTGAAGATTCACTGCTCATGAATATTATACAGTATCCTCGGCGGAGGGCGGGAATTTGTCCTCGCTCCTTTCTCTTCCAAACGGGTCCCAAGGTCTACCCAGCCATCTGCCGAATGGGTACCGGGTTTCTTTCTCGGGATTCAGGCGTCGGGCCGATCCCCCGATCCCAACTTCGTCCCTTTGGCTTTACGTCTGCCAGGAGCCTACCCTCCCGCTCCCCCAAAGGCCGATCTCGGCATAGAGTGGGTACTTCAACTTGAACTTCAATAATATTCAAATTGTTAATATTAAAACAACAGCTAACTATTAAAATTTTAATAGTTTTTTTAAAATTTATGAAATTTTTCATTTATAATGAAAAAAATGCCGAATATCTCGAACATCGGGGGGGGGGGGGCTCTCAAAATATCACATTCTCATAAGTGTTTGGGCTTCTGAATAAGATGGTGAAGTCCGTTTGTCGATCCGACTTCTGTTCGGGAGTTGTCAGGGGTGGACAGACACAGACGGACGGACAGGACAAACGCTATAGCTCCCAAATGGGTCGCTAAAAAAGCTTGAGGAATATTTACTTTTTAGTGCTGATTATTAAAAAGGAAGTTGAAATTAATTTTAATCCTTACTAAAGACCATTACAATTTCTATCTTAGCCTACATACTTGAATGACATTGGATCATTCAAATATGAAAGGGTTGATAAATGAAGACATAGATTGAATGGTTTTGAAACACAAAATAAAGTGCCTTTCTTTTTTTTTTTTTTAAAGTAATTTCTAATGAAAATTGGGGAAAGGTAAATATTGCATCAAACAACTTCATCTTCTTCTTCTTGAGACGGAATGTAAAAAATCGATCAGTAAACGTATCATGGTTATTCCGATAACATATAAATACCATGGATATTTAAAGCAAAATTGATTAAGATTTTACACAAACATTAGGTAATAGAACAAGATAATTAATGCTTTTAGACAGTGTCAAAAGCAAAGCGCCCCTTAATATGCACAATTTTATAAACAAAACTTTATCGGAAGCGACGACTTTTCACCCCCCAACTTCCGGTCAGGGAGTGGTCCTAGAGATCTGATTTTTTTGGACGTGGTCACCTACTTTTTAATGCTGAACTCAATGGTGAAGGTTTCGGTCCCCTATGTTTTACAGACAAGCTATAACCGCTAACATTGCTCTGATGCTGTCTGGATGGCACACTCTGTAGCGGCCAAACGGTTAGAGATATTCGAATGAAACCTTCACCATTGTGTTAGCATCAAAAAATAGGTGATCACATGTAGAAAATCAGACTCCCTGCTCCCCCCTCCCTCCCAAGGCGTTTTCTTTCTTTAAAAACGCCTTTAAAAGACAGAAAACGCCTAGGGGGGGGGTCAGGGAGTGGTCTGATTTTTTTTGTACATAGTCACCTACTTTTTGATGCTGAGCACAATGGTAAAAGCTTCATTCTAATATCCCTAACCGTTTGGCCGCTACAGAGTTTGACATGCAGACAGGATAAAAGCAAGAGCGGTCCCCTAGCAATTTTACAGGCAAGCTGTAATCTAGGGGTCGCTAAAAACATTCATTAACTCGTACCTAAAGCCTCCTAAATCAATTAGATTTTTTTTAAAGTAGATTTATGAAGTTTTTTTAATTCATTTGTAAATTCTCTGAAAGGGATAGTGTAAGATAAAACGAAGCCCAATTCTATTTTAAGTAATAAATAGCGAACACCGTCGCTATTGAGAAATATTTCAAAAAAATTAAAATAAATTAAGTTTAAAATTTATTAATAAATGAAAATCAACGACTGCGTATTCCCATCGGTTGACAAACTCGATTTTGTTTAGTTATGAGCAGTCTTTGGTTTTCATTTATTAATAAATTTCTGCACGTTAAATTGTATTCTTGTGATTATTAAGCGTTTTTGGTTTGATTTTTCTTTATTAAGAAATGCCTTTTGAATCCTAACGATCGTTAGGCTTAAGGTTCTTCTGGTTCTTCGCACTAATTATTGAATTATTATTTTTTTTGTTCGAGAGTCACTGTCTTGAGCGAGGGTGACTTCATTTCTGTTCCACGCCTTCCTGGGTTTGTCATCAAGTGTTTGGATCGGAATGATGAGTCCCAATAAGGACGAAACGGCCGTTACCGATTCCCTCTGTTGACAAACTGAAAGGCGTGGTTTTGTTTATTTATTAAAACTTATTTATAGAGCCAAAGTCGAGTTTTATAGGATGCAAGATCTTAAATAAAAATGAATGTTACTTTGTTTGTTTGTCTCGTCTGCGTTCCTATACCATTCATCAGATTGCGATACAACTGTGGTTAGTTGTTGTGCGCACGCCCGCGCAGGTTTCTGAATTAGTAGAACCATTGTACAATATCTGGTACGCGAATCGTTTCAACAAATGAGTGTATTTCCGGTTTCAACGTTTGGAGTTTCCGGTGCGACTCGCATTTGCAATGACCATCAACAAAGCACAGAGACAACACATGGACAGCTGTGATGTGTCCTGCTCACGCGTCGGAAACCTTCTGATTTATTCGAGTATGCACAAGACGGAAAAATAAAAAATATTGTGTATCCAAAAGCACTTTAATAAACAGAATTAAAACACAAACACTTTTTTTCTTTGAGTGACATTGCAACGCATGCCTGATACAGCTAGTTTAAAATAAAATTATGTGACGACGAATTACAAAAATCAAACTAATATTTTAGTTTGATTTTTGTAAATTTTTTTTTTCTTTCTTTTACAAATTATGACTAAAAAACTTAAGTTTATGACTTTTCATAACAAAGACTTCACAAGATTTCATTCTATTAACTGTTCTTGTAGAATTTAGACCCAAGTACTGCCATTTTAGCCAAGTAAGTATTTTCAAAGGCATATTTTATGAAATTAATTGAAAAAATAAAAATAAAGAAGGCTGCTAAAGGGCTGATGTCTTTTAACAGGGAGGAGACCATTTAATTCCTTTGTCATATAAGGCTTAAATGAACCGACCTGGACTGAAGTCCAGTGTCCAATCCTAACCTTCTCGTGGTGCAGCTGTTAGTAATCATTTCATGATGAACAAACGGGATGGGCTACTCGCCAATCGCACTGGTCAGCATGGTGAAAATAAAGGTTAAAGGCAACTGGAAAAAAGATAATTTATTAACATTCTCAACCTTGAATGTTCGAGGCATTTTTGGAAAAGAGGAAGAGCTAGATTCCATATTTCAGAACAAAAATATTGCCATAGCTATTACTACTGAAACAAAGAAAAAACTCAAAGGAACAAAAGAATCTAAAAATTATACATTAATCTATAGTGGTGTGAGTAGAAAGATACATGGTCAAGCTGGTGTTATGTTTTGGATCCATAAGTCTTTAAAGAAGAATATAGTTCATCATACATATTGGAATGAAAGAATCGTAGAAATCCGCTTAAAGATCAATAGAGGAAATATTACAATTCTTGGAATATATGCATCTATACAAGATCTTCCCTTCCGGAAACCATTCTGGCACTCTAGAAGGAACATTTCGCTTTCTTGTTTTAATCTTCCATTTAAAATTCTGGCATATATTTTATAACAAGTATTTAATAAATTAATTCCTCTGTAATTATCTAAATTTTAACCTTTATTTTTAGAACAAGCTTTTGAAGTACAACTGTACTATGATATTAAAGAAACAAAAATAGCCCGGAACGCAACAACTAGTGTGATCAGACATCCCGGATATTAGTGCAGTGTTCGGAAAATATTCCGGATTTTGTAAGTAGTCGGGTTTTATTGTTAATTTTTATTGAAAAAAAGACTTTTTTTCTTTTTTTTAGTCGTCTTGTGCCGGATTGATGTCGGAAAAATCTGATCGCCTTAGCCACAAAGTGTAACTAATTTCAAAATAAAAATGAAGTGAACTAACATCTGTAATACGTATGGTCAAAGATTCAAATTATAGTATAAAACTATTAACAAGTTTAGCCACATTAATTTGATATCATTCAATTAATTACTTATTTAATTCTGTCTTTAATTTAAAGATTTTTTATTATTTATATTTTAATTAATGTTTTATTTTAAAAAAGTTTGTTGTTTTCTTTTTTTAATTGTCGTATTTTCGAAACTGGAAAATTTAATATTTTTATTGCTTCTTTGCTATTTTACATATTTTTGAAACTAATTTCGATAATTTTAAGAAAAAAAAAAATATAGCCACAGTTCAGCTTTATTTCTTCTTTTTTTCCCCCTTTCTAAATCGGCTCATTTTCCCCTATCACTTATCACTGAATTTCAAAGATAACCTAAAACGCTCCTTATCCAACGAAATAGTATAATAAGAGCGAAATGACAAAAGTCTCTTCTTGTTACACTGCAACTTGGATAATTCGAAGTTGAAGGGACCACTACAAAACTTCGAATTATCCAAGACTTCGAATTAAACAAGTTACATCTTTTAACTTTAATTTCAGGTCCACTGAATGCTTGAAAAGATTATTCTGTCAATAAGTAAATATTTATTCAGAAAGAGCATGGTATGAAAGACTATATGTATGTAAACAAAATAAGATTTATATTGCGTAAGCTACAGTACATATTACATTCAATACAGAAAATTATAGTTTTTCAAAAAATTGTGCAATGTCTGATTGTTTTGTAGAATTCAGTCGTTTAAGGTTAGCAAAATCATCAAGCATGTTTAGTGAACGGAAAGCAGCTTCACTTACGTTGGTTTGTCCTTGAATGTAACGACGAAATTCGGCGCTATCCCGTACTCGTTGGCGATATGGCATTTCTTCTTCACACCCTTTTCCACCTCGCGAATGACGGCGACCTTTTGAGCGAACGTTAAATTCTTGTACACGCGTGGTTTACTGAAAGACATGGTGACACTGACAGCAGGAAGCTCGAATGGCGTCTGAAGCGTCACGTGTCGAATGGCGTCACATGTCGAACGGTGGCGGGAAGGGGATTTCAGTAGTCACGTGTCAAATTTCTTAACGATGAAACGTCGAAAAGTCGTTATGGTTCGAAATTTTTTATAAAAAACTTCGAATTAAGGAAGTTGAACTTCGAATTATCCACGATTTTTTAACATTGATTTAATAAGAAATTCAAGGGACTAAGAGAAATCTTCGAATTAACCACGATTTCGAATTAAAGACGTTCGAATTATCCAAGTTGCACTGTATTTACAAATAAAATCTCGATTTCATGAACTATAGAGGGAACGACTGTTCATAAAAGCCGCTAGTGGGTCAAATAGATGTGAACTTTAAAAATTGTTAATACATAATCTAGTTTATTATAAGTTACAGGGTGACTGGAAATGTCGTATTCCTTTCAGGACCTTTTGCAATTGATTAATCATATCTTATGCAAAACTCAATAGTTTTTAAGATACGTTAATTTCTGTATTTTTTTTTTTTTTTTTTTTTTTTTAGAAATATTCTCCCCAAGTAGTATATATATAGCAAAAATAGGAATAAGAATCAAGCCTTTTTAGCGGCCCCTTGGCTACAACTTGGATGTCACACTCTGTAGTGGCCAAACGGTTAGAGATATTAGAATGAAACCTTCCTCATTGTGTTCAGCATCAAAAAGTAGGTGACCACCTCCAAAAACATCAGACTCTAGGACCACTCCCTGACCGGAATTTAGTCGCTTCCGATAAAGAGGAAAACGGCGATAGACGTCCCCCCAATATCCCAATATCCCCCCTTCTGAACACATTCTGTTTATAAAATTGTGCATATTATGGGACCGCTTTGCTTTTGACACTGTCAAAAAGCATTAATTTATCTTGTTTTATAATATTTTCGCTAGTTTTGTTAGTTTATACAGTAGACTAACAATACAGGTAGCAAACAGTCTGTTAAAAGCTTTAATATGATAAAAATATAAGAAGTAAAACCTACATTTGTTGTATAAACCTTCAATTCAATTCAAGTGGATTTATTTCTGAAATTTGAATACAATAAACCTTTAAAAACGACTTTAAAAACTTCCCTGTTTTATTATCTTTCGAATGAGGTGTAAAGGTTTAAGAAATATCTTTCGAAAGGTAATAAAACAGGGAAGTTTTTAGTCATTTGTACGTTTATTGTATTATCAAATTTCAGAAATAAATCCACTTGAATGTATAATTGGGTTGAAGGTTTCTACAACAAGTGTAGGTTTTACTTCTTGTATTTTTATCATATTGAAGTTTTTAACATTCTTTAACTATATCACTGTTTAAACTAAAGGTCGCTACACACTTAACTGCATGCTTGATAAGCATGCATTTTTGTACAAGCATGCACAAATACCCCCTCGCCACGACAGTACGCAAGCATGCTTGAAGAGCATCATTTTTTGATAGAGATATGTCGAGTTCGGACGGCGGCGCTGCGCTTGCTTTGGCTGCGTGTGTCCTGGTTTCAAAAAGAAAAACACGAAAGAATAAACGTGACATGTGATGTAAAGACTGATTACTGAAAAGAAAAACCTATTCTCACATTAACTTCCTGAGTGAATGAAAATATATCTTAATGATTGGCATAATTAATAATTAATGAATTAATTAATGATCGGCCACGCTACCCGGCGAAGATCCATAGGTATCACTGAATTGAAAGATTTCGTGTCCATTTTCAGTAACTTGAGTAGTTTTAACGCATACTAGAACATCTAAATTATAATCCGACTAAAAAAAAAATATTATTAGGAAAGAAACCTAAATTAGGAAATAAATTTAACGTGCTGGAAGTTTTAATCATTACAACAAAATTAGAAATAAGGACAGCACAAGAATAAATAAATTGCTCTTCTGATTCCATCATCGGATCGGGCTGATGAGTCCCATGCAGGACAAAACGGCCTTTCCCGATTCCCTCCGATTATTGAATCAGAAGAGCATTTATTTATTCTTGTGCTGCCCTTGTTTCTAATTGTTATTTTGAACCTAATTTTGTTGTTTAAATTATTAATTTGAAAAAAAATTCTATTTCTTCCCAACTGCTAGCACTTTCTCCCTGTGAAAGGGTGGCGCGATCTTCGTAATTAAATTTGACACAATTTTATTTCGAAATGTCGCAAACAAATCTTAACTCCAAGTATTATCATTGTTGATGTTTCTGAAATATATCCATTTTTAGAAATGTTTAGTGGCCTCTTTTCAATAGATTATTTAAATTTCCTGTTGTAATTATTCAAAGCTGTTATCACGAGGTTCCTTCTTCTGCAAGAAGACATAGTTATTTGAAAAATATAATTTTAATTATCAGTAACACAAAGAAAATGTTTTTTTTTTTTTTTTTTTTTTTTTATAAAATTTAATCATGTGCATCCTGAGAAACCTACAGGGAATAACATTTAAAATGTCTTTCAGTTTCCTTTATTCAGTATATCTTTGATTAGATGACTTTGACTAATTTTCAATACATGATCTTTTTTATTGTACTTTCATCCCTAGAAAATCCCTGATCTCTCCTTGATCTTTTATTCCAAAACAGTTATCAAGTATTTTCTTTAAACTAGCTATTGCTTCCAGATTTGGTCCAATTATCAATATATCATCTATGTAGATTACTAAATAACATGTGTTGTCACCTTGTTTATATATGTATACACATACATCGCTAAGTAATGGTGTTATTCCATGTTCTTCCAATTTACTCCTGAGAGTATTGTACCACTCTCGTCCAGCTTGTTTTAAGCCGTATAGTGCCTTTAAAGCCGTATAGTAACTTTAGTCCATTCTGGTTTTACTTGTTTGATACCTTTAGGTATTTGTAGGTAAATATCTCCGCGTAACTCTCCGTTCAGGTATGCTGCATTCACGTCACACTGATGTATATGCGTTTCTTTTTCAGTAGCAATTGCTAACAATAACCTTACGATATCTATGCCTGGGGTAGGCGCATAAGTTTCACTATAATCTATGTCACGTCGCTGTAATTATCCGTCCACAATACGAGCTTTAAATTTTTCAATGGATCCGTCCGTTTTCCTTTTCACCTTAAAGATCCACTTTGTTGGTAACGGTTGTATATTGTAGTTCAGATCAAAAGAGATTTACTTACTGAACTTTAGTGCAATTTCCGTCTTGAAGAAAATCATGGAACATCTTTTTCAAGCAGAATTCAACTTCAATGGAAACAATCGGAATACAGCCATTGTGGGAAACAATCACCGAAAGTCACCGAAAACAATTGCATCCGGCATCGTACAGTTGACGTACGTGATTGAATGAGTTGGATTCTGAGAAACCAAAGAGAAGCAAGAAAAAAGAGAAGGCCGTTGGAATAAAGATGGCGATTCTTAAGCGAAATACAATTCTCTAAATAGCATTTTGGAGACAGGTTTAATCGAATGTGTGAACATTAAGAGTTGATTTAAGCTATGATTAATAAGAAGAGTTTAGTGATATGAATTTATTAATCATAATGTATACTCTATTTCAGCATATAAGTAAAGACGTTATATCATTCGATAAGAAGCGATTAGAACGACGCCATTTTGTAAGTGATACAGGATGTTTCAAAGATTATTCCCAATGCCGAGATCCAATGCGTATTTATGCAAAGTAAGGTCATATTTAGACACCGCATTGAAGTCAGCAAGTGTTATTTTTCTTGTTGCTACACAGGACATTTGTATAATTCATGAACAACGCAACCATAGTTAAAGTTCATAAGAAGATACAAACAGACAACCTTAACTATTAAAGTCAAGTGAGATATTTACTTCGTGAATGCTGATTTACTTGTTTTACAAGAACATTTAGTGATCGTAAGATACACCGATTCTCATACAGTGAAAAGAGATTATCGTAATAAAAGAGACTATAAGTAAAAGTGATATGCTAATTGTAAAAGAGATAAACCATTTCTAGGAAGAAGTATCTATGTAACTAATATATAACATTTAATCAAAGAATTAAAAGTATTTAATTCTAGTTCACTTGTTTATATTTATTGAACTATTACTTTTATTGACCGTATTTCACGTTAGGATAGGATCGTAAACAAAGCAATTTTTATATCCACCTATACGTATTCGTTTAGCTTCATCTACTGTTTCTATTTAAATACTCTGCTAACATCACCACGCTTTGGAGAGTTATTGGCCCAGGTAACACTTTAATCTGCGTACTTGTCCTCTAAATGTATACGTACTAATCCACATTTATGGTTATGGGCCCAGC
>JAFIDM010025537.1:0-10401 GCA_023159025.1 Thereuonema tuberculata
AGAAACACACTGTATCACGTACAGGGGGTGGACACAATACTTTGAACGCCCATATGAAAATGGGCCATATTTCATTTGTGTAGAAGAGCCATGCCATCTAGAATAGACACCTAGTGGCCGTGAAGGCAGAGGTATCTGTCGATTATCAGCAGTCGTATGGATTGCATGTGAAACTTGTGCTCGCAGTCATGTCTGACCTCTCAGACTTCGAAAGAGGCATGATCATTGGAGTGCACCTTGCTGGAGTTTCAGTGATGAAACATTGTGAGTGTTGTAAGAAGCACTGTATCAACTATTATAACAGCCTAAACAAAACATGGTAAGATGTCATCTGCAAAACAGAACAGTGGGCGAAAGTCAAAGCTCACCGACAGGGATAGACTAATGCTGAAGCAGATATTGACCTGACAGCACAAGACAACGGTCTCTCAGATAACCTCCGACATGAACACCTATCTACAGAACCATGTGCCAACCAACACTATCCAATGGTGACAGCTATTGTGCTATTCCAGCAATGGCGACATGGCAAAGTGACAATTCTGTGATGACACCACGTAATGCCTTGAAGCGACAGCAATTGTGCTCTGAGCACAGGCACTGGACACAACAGCAGTGGGGACGTGTCATTTGATCTGACAAATCTTCCTTTACATTATTACAGACCACTGTGCTTATGTGTGGAGAACACCCGCAAAAGTCTTTCATGTTGACTGCCTCCTTCCTATTGTTAAGCATGGGGGTGGCACTGTGATGGTGTGGGGTGCGATATCTTGGCATGGTCTGAGGCTACTTATATTCCTGTAAGGGAAGTTCACAACACAGCATTATCTCAGCATTCTGGGTGATCATCTCCATCCAATGTTGCAGACTGTGTTCCTTGGCGAACGACCTCTGTTCCAAGACGACAACGCCCCCATTCACACCCATCGGTGTTTCCAAGCATGGTTCAAATGTGAAATGAAACATCTCGTCTGGCCTCCTCAGTCTCCTGATCTTAATGTTATCGAACTTTTGTCGGGTATTTTAGAGGCCAAGGTGTGTGCTAGGTTTCCACAACCCTCCACACTTTCTGAACTAGATTCCACTCTGCACGAGGAATGGCTGCATTTTCCCTAGAAGATTGTGCATGACCTGTATTTGTCCATCCCACATCCGTTACAAGCTGTAATTCAAGCGAAGGATGGGCCAACACCTTATTAATAAAGATTTTGTGTCATTTCACAGGTGTTCATATTATTTTGTCCACCCCCTGTAGTTTGTTGTATTTCATGGTAGAAAATCGTTCATGAACATATGGTAGAGCCACTGGCCGCAGCACTTCATCAACATAGCGGCTTACCATTAATGTGCCCGTAATGCATATTAAAGGCGAGTGGCTGTTGGTGCTCCCTAAACACATTGACAGGCTGTGTGGGGCTCCACAAAGGCAGAGGACTCAGCCTGATGGCCATGTCACCTCCAGACTCTCACATGATAATCATCACTGGTGAGGCAGAAATGGGATTTGTCGCTGAACACTAACACTGTTCCATTCTGCATCCCAAGCAGCTCTAGTGCAACCCTATTCTAAGCAATGACGATGATGGTTCACTGTTAAGAGTAGACTTCGCAGTGGATGACTGGACAACAAACCTGCCATAGCCAATCGGCACGACACTGTCCGTGTTGATTTTAGAGCATCCAAAACTCCCTATACACTTTGCAAAATATTGCAAGTCGTGGATTGTGGGTGTGCTACGGCATGACATCTGATGTGACGATCTGTGTGCTCTGACTTCCGTCTCTGAGCTCCTGTCCCACTACGACGGTTCACATTTCCTTCCTAGAACCACTGTCTCCAAATGTGATGTAGATTTGAAGTAAAGAAACTACGGGAAGCGATTTCTTGGAAGAAAAAGTGGTTTGTATATGTATTGGATGCACCCTACCAAGAGTCAAACATACAAGAATTACAAAATAGAAAAACAGAAAATGAGTACTAACATCTATACAGGCATATATACTCAACTTTTACTCTTCAATATCTTCTTCAGAATTCATATTTTCCAAATAAGTGACATCCTAACTGTACTGAGGATTTGAAATGGGAGGGTTTATGATAAGCCTTTGAAAATAAAAATACAGGACACTTTAATTTAACAGACTTCATCAACTAACACTGTGTTATTTGTTAATTACTTTCTTATTTACTTGGAAGAAATAAATCTAAGCACAGTGTTCAGATGCATCACTGTTGTAGCTATGCCTGTAAAAACTGTTTCTTACAAGTCTCCAAATAGGCAAAATTGCAAGGCAATTTACCATTGTTGCATCATTATTTTCAAATGTTTTCTTGCAAATATGGAACAATTTCCGAGATCAATTCTAATGGCCATTCATATAAGATATGCCTACTCATAGTAACAAATCAAAGACATGAGCATAATATCCATTGTTGGAAATGTGTTCATAACTATATAGTGAAGAAACTTTCGATTCTTCAAATGATTCAAAATTGCACTGCACTCAATGCAGATGGTTCAAATGAAAATGTATTTTCACAGATTCTCAATTGCTGAAATTAAAAATAAGAAATGCGGTCAAATAGTTATCTTGAAGCTGCATTAAAATATAGGACAGTATATGTCTGCATTAAATTTATTGGGACAACAGGACAACTCCTCAAAAACGGGACAACCCCGTAAAATAGGGACAGTCTGGTCATGCTAATTTATCCACTAATCAATCCTCTGTGATTGCTGGCATTAAAGTATCCAGCCATAATGGTTATGACATTTTTAAATGAAGTGCACTTTTATGCTAACATTCTCACTGTTTAATTCTAATGACTTGTGAAATCAATGTTTCTAAATCTGCATGATTAGAAATGACAGCATCAAAATATTTCAGATTTTCTAATTCACTGGAAATGAAATCTGAAATGAGGCCAATTTAATTACTGCTAAATTTGCTAACATTACAATACTAAGATGCTTGTTAGTCCTACCTTTTTAAAATTTTTAATTTATCTTTGTTTTTCATACTTTTGCTGTCATTCTTTGTGCTTTTTAAGTTTTTCATTTCCAGCCATGCATTGATGCTTTGTTTTCTCAATAAATGTAAACAAAAAAATCCAAGAAAATCAGTAAAGTGAAAGAACAGAAAATGTTATTCATTGTATGGACTTCTGGATCTGAAAAAATGTAATTTGAATACTTTTAAACCATCAAATGTTTTTATGGTATGTTGCTTTTCCATTTAGATAGTCCTTTGCACTGTCTATTGCATTTACAATTAATCAGACTTGTTATGAATTATGATGACTAATTTTATTGTTTTCTTTTGTCTTTTTCAATTAGATAGAGAAGGAAGATGAGAAGAAAGTAAAAAAATTTGGTCCTAGAAAATTCTTAAATACAAATTTTTCTTTTAAGTTACTTATTATGTTTTTGATGCAAATACTGAAGCTATTAATGTGACAACATAAAACCAATCACTGTCCTATTAACTGTTTGGTTTTTTATTTGGAATTAAAACAGTGGCAAATGAAATGAAAACTTTCCTGCTCAATATAAATTTTAAAAAATTAAAACAAAATTCTAGTAAATGCCCTCATTATAAACTTTGTTTTAAATTCTCTTAGATGACATATAAAACTGTTTCATCATTTGTGATTGTTATATACAATGGTAACTCACTATAATGCTTCTCGACAGAATGCAAATCTGTATTACTAAAATCTTTTATTTCTCTGTCTGTCTATCTAGCGCAATTGTTAATTATTAGTTTCCCTTGCTGAGAAAGTCAGATTATAATTTTTTTTTCGCCTTGCATGGGATTCAAACCCAGAACCTCGCAGTTGGAACACTAACCATTGGACTACTGCTGGTCTCCCAATATCCAATCCTACTTTTATTCTATTTGTTCGTGCACTATCAAATAATGAGTTCATTCAAAAAGGAATAAAATATCACTTTTTGCCAAAACCGCTTGGAATTGATTCTTCTTGGATTATCTCATACTTACAAGGGGAGACAGGGGAATGGCGTAGTTACATACAACATGGGCAGTCTATGAACTTCAAGACTCTTCTGATCTTGCTGTTTTCATTTCATCTTATTGTAAGCCACTGAAACTGGCACATCTCAAAATCAATAGGCTCAATTTACAATTTACATGCATGCACTATCGAAGTAACTGTCGGTTCTACTTTTTTATGTAAACAATTATCACATTGTATAATTCACTAAGCACTGTGCATATTACTGACAATTTCATAAAGTTTCAAAACAGTGGCCACCAGACTTGTAGCCTGGGAGGGGCTCAAGCCCCCTCCCGAAATCTAAACAAAGAAAAATCTCTTTCAGAGTTGAAATCAAAGGAACTAGTCATATCAGAGTAAAATTTTCGCCTATTACGACATCAACGGGAAGATAAGGAATGTTGATATTCTTATTCTTACTATGGCTGATCACCGTCCGGCACTTTTTCTAGGAATGAGATCCTCCCCCGAAAGAAAATTCTGGCTACGGGCCTAGTGGCCACTGTGTTCACATGGATTCTTTGTACATGTCATGTAGTAGAAAGGTTCTTTCTTACCCATACAGTCGAATTTTTTGAACCCCAAGAACTGTGTTATATCAAGTCACAGGTGTATGTTGATTAAAATTTATTTGTGAAAGTGGAATTTTTTTTAAATCTATACTTTTCATTTACATTTTAATTGAAATATATGAGCTGCTCGGGGTAACATAATGGTAAGTGCCAATTTCGTGTTTTTTGCAATAGTTGGCCATAATTGGCGATTAGGGTAGCACAATAACTTAAGTTGGGTAGAAGTTGTCAATGTGCTCAAAAAGATGGCAAGGGGAGGCTATATGGTAAACGCCATTGGTCACTCACAGGAGGAACACAATGGTAAGTGACAGAAAAAATGGCTGCCACTAACAACAATACATGCGCGTCTTCTGTGATTTTATCCGCAATACGTGATTTATAAGAAGACGAAGATTTTCTCAATTGTCATGACAATAGTGATGAGGATCCCGAATATATTCCGCATAGTTCGGATGACTAACAGATATGTAAATTGGCATTTCAATTGTACTTCCGAATTTCGCGAACATAATGGTAAGTGCATGCACATATCATTATGTTCCCGAAGTATGTGTATTCGCAAGTAATGGTCAAATTGCTTGTGTTTTGGGCGTCTATTTATTTAAATACTGATATTTAAAAGGAATGGTGAGTATAAATAATTAACCTTTGTTATTGTACAAATAACCAGGAACAGAATAGATAATGAACAACTTGCTGCTGCAAAGGATAGCAATAATGAAGAGGCAGAAGAAAAGAGAAAGAGGCCTTCTCGAACAAGGATCAGAAGTTCTTCATAACGCAAAATGAAGCAAAATAAGCGAAATACGGGTGAGGAAATATATCTCTCGTTCAGGTAATACTGTCCAGAAGAAAGATGTTGGACCAGACTGTCACTG
Organism: Thereuonema tuberculata; assembly: GCA_023159025.1. NCBI lineage: Eukaryota > Metazoa > Arthropoda > Chilopoda > Scutigeromorpha > Scutigeridae > Thereuonema > Thereuonema tuberculata. Next base: position 5,478 of record JAFIDM010025537.1, read on the forward strand.
TGCTCTGAAGTGTTTTAAGAAAGTGGTCGAGGACAATATGAGACTAATCTTAAAGACATTCTAGGTAATAGGAGACTTTACAGTTCTGTTGCACGACGACGTAAAACAATAGGTGAATCATGAATAAATTGGACTGTTTCGTATTATGTAAAAGTAAATGGCATTTACATCAAGGTGTGCAAGAAAACCTATCTTGCCATTTATGGTCTACAGAACAATCGTGGCAGAGTAGAGAACATTCAAAAACAAGTTACATCTGGAGGAAATACTCCGCAATTGCAATTCCTAAGAACTGGGAGACAAAGTCCAGTTCCTAACCTTCGAGAGAAATATGACGAATCCAGGCCAGTCGAAAGGAAGAAAGTTGCCGATGTCTTGTCTCTCCTTGAGTATATTCCACCTATACATCATGAATTTTTCCTATCTCTTAAAATATCATTGGACAATGGAAATTTGAGTGATGAGTGACTCTGGTTATGAGGATTAATAACTGTCTGGAAGTTTACTTTTATAATGTTTGATAATGATGGTATCATTATCATTAAAATTACAATCTTAGCTTTGGGTAACACAATGGTATCTCCACTACACTACTCCAATTTTTCTAATTTATTTAAGTTGTGATCTTTGGTTTTTTGCTTTAATTATGTCAATATGAAACTAGAGTGACGCTAAAACACTTTTAATAAAAAATAAAAGACTAAATAAAATTATTCAGATTTATGGTTCAATCAGAAATTTATTTTTGCTGTTTCTTAAAACTTCCATTTTGGCGCTTACCATTATGTTCCCCCGAGCAGCTCATATATTGATTGTATTGAAATTGATCTTTTAGTAAAAGCACAGTGATGAGAATTATGTTTTTTAACAATGTTAATACCAGTATGTCCTTTAATTTAAGAAACGATTTATAAACAGCGTCATGATACAGGGCCAATGGCTTTTAAACTCAGTGCAGTATTGGAGAAATTTAAAGTTAAACAATTAAAAGTATCCCACTGCAGGCGAATGTGGCCCATTGGAAGTAAGGCTTCCGGCATTTTCTGACCAATAGGACTGAATTCAGGTCAACCCGATCCACCGCAGGAAAGAAACCCAGTAACCATTTCGCAAAGGGCTGGGTCAACCCTAGGACCCATATGGAAGAGAAAACAAATTGGAAAAATCTCTGCCTATGCCAGGGACTGAACCCAGTTCCTCCAAGTCACAGTCAATCACTTGTTTTCACCACTTACCACTTGAATGCTGAGCCCAACTGTGTAATTCAAATTTCACTTAAATTGTAATTTTATATAATAAGAATTATATACTTAACAACTAGTTTAACATGCAGAAATAATAATGACAATACAATAAAAAGCAAATCACACATGAATAAGGAATCACTGATCTGTTTTTAGATTTTTCGATGCCGGGATTCCCAGATCAGTGATTCCTTATTCATGTGCGAGTATACTTATTATTGTATTGTCATTATTATTTTGGTATGTTAAACCTGTTGTCAAATGTATTCTTTTTTGTAATTTAATCCTTCCTAAGCTTAGCGATTGCTAGCGGGGATTAAATATTTGCCCTTTTTTATTCTTAATTTATATATTGTTGTTTTTAATTATGAAGGGCCATTTTCTTGATGACTTTTTGTTTTCTTTATATGTTTCTTGGGATCACTGACTGTAAGATACTGGGCGAATCCAGCTGACGATGGTTAGGAAACCTGAAACAGCTGTTCTGGATTCCCGCTATCGAAAAAACTAAAAACATGTGCAAATAAGCGATTTCTTATTCATGTGCGAGAATGCTGTTTATTGTATTGTCAAGAATTATATATCTCAAAGAACATAATTTCTTATATAACTGATACAATATATGTAACTAAGCGAAACACAATAAATTAAACCAAAACAGAAACCCAAATAAAAATATGTCATATCACAATACAGCTTTATGGAGTAAACTGAAGCCAATCGGACGACTTCAAAGCAGCTAATGGAAACACAGACTAGAGTTTATCGTAATGGGAACTTCTACAGCATTATCCTGGTTTTTATTTTGATTTGTACACTATATGTAATAAAGACTAGTGTTTGCTGTTATGTAACTAAAACTTTTGCATAGAAGTGTCCAATTTGAAAACTTTTTTTTCAAAAAATTTAACTCCGATCTGGTTCTTCATTTTTGTGGAGTTTAATATGAGAATCTAAATACTTTGACTTTGTAAAGCTTTTTTCACAAAATTGACAATCATAAAGCTTTTCACCTGTATGGGATCTTAAATGAGCAGATAAATGACTTGCTATTCTAAAGCCTTTACCACAGAATTCACAGTTATATGGCTTTTCACCCGTATGCAATCTTATGTGGACGGTTAAATGACTTGATTTGGAAAAGCTTTTTTCACACAATTCACAGCTGTAAGGTTTTTTACCTGTATGTGATCTAATGTGAGTCGTTAAGGTACCAGATTCTGAAAAGCTTTTCCCACAGAATTTGCACTTGTACGACTTTTCACCTGTATGCGATCTAATATGTACAGTTAAACAGTCTTCTCGTGAAAAACATTTTCCACAAAATCCACACGTAAATGGCTTTTCACCAGAATGTGATCTAGTGTGTTTCGTTAAGCTGTTTCCTCGTGAAAAATTTTTCCCACAGAACTCACATTTATATGGCTTTTCACCTGTATGTGATCTAATGTGATCAGTTAAATGGTTTGACAGTGAAAATCTTTTCCCACAGAATTCGCACTTATAGGGCTTTTCACCTGTATGTGATCTAACATGAGCAGTTAACTTACTTGACTGTGGAAAGCATTTCCCACAAAACTCACATATGGTTTGGCATATGGTTTGCTGCCTGTGTGTATTCTAACATGAACAGTTAGACTGTATTCTCGTGAAAATCTTTTCTCACAAAATTTACACCGATATGGCTTTTCACCTGTATGAGATCGGATGTGAAGATTTAAACTCTGTTGCAATGAAAAACATTTTTCACAAAATTCACACTTATATGGCTTTTCACCCGAGTGTGATCTTATGTGATTATTTAAATTACTTGACGTTAAGAATTGTTTATCGCAAAGGTTACACTTAAATGGCCTTTCACCTGTATGGGATCTAATATGAGCAGTTAAATTCCCTGGGTCTGAAAACGTTTTTTCACAAAATTCACACATAAATGGTTTTTCACCTGTATGGCATCTAACGTGTCGATTCAAATTGCTCGTTACAGAAAAATGTTTTCCACAAAATTCACATTCATATATTTTTTTATTTGTATGTGATTTAATATGAGAAGTTGAATGGTTTAGTTGAGACGACTTTTTTTCACAAAGTTTACACTTCAATGGTTTCCCACTGACATGGGTTTTCATGTGAACATCTAAATCATCTAATTGCTGAAAGCTGTTTGAACAAAATTTACATATAAATTGAGTTGCTTCTTTGGAGAGCTTTGTTGAAATAGCTGACGTGTTATTCATAAATTGCTCCATTTTTTTTTCTTTGAATAATTTAATTGAGCTTGATATGTTTTTATATCATTTTAAATATGTATGTCATGGTGTTAGATAGTATCTTTAAATTCGTAGATAACTCATATAAACATCTTGGAATATTTTTTTTTCTTCAGAATCTACTAATAGGAATGACACTGTGTCGTTTCCTTTAATTTTTTTTTTTTTTTTTTTTTTTTCAAAGAAGTTATCTAATTGAATAGTCTGTGACTACAATAACTGAATTGAAATATCCACAAATCAATACTTTCATTGTGCATCAGGATCAACAATGTTGCAAACCCTAGTTCCATCAACGGACGGGTAAGCCTAATTCATTCCCCAAAACAAGTAACGTCGAAGATAGGTTTCTAATAACGGACGGATATAATTACAGGTCTTGCCTTGAATGCTTTCAAATTAAATGAGGAATGAATGGGTTGTAGAGCATTTCGAAGAGTACTTAATTTCTTTCTAATTTTATCATCATTGAACGTCTTCAAAAGATCCTCCTGGTGAGAGATCTCTCGTAACCTTCTCTGCAATTTGACTGATTTTCGCGCACTCTGGTGAGAGTAATAGGACCTTCTAATGGAGTTCCACTTGAAGTAGCGCTACCTCCACTAGAAATTCAATTGAAGGGCTGAGAACCATAGTGGGCCATGTGCCATTTTTTAAAAATGGAGAAAAATAAGACTAAAGTTTATTTAATCTCATAATTTATTCAATAATATTTAGCATAATATGACATAGGCATATCATAAATAACATTTACTTAATCTCTAGAAAATGTAAATGAATGTTTATCTGATTTTACAGTGTATTAATTACAGTGTTTAATATTAACATTTTTCATATTGATGGATATGGCCCATTTTGGTTCTAAAGTAGTTACACAAAAATAGAAAATATTGGACCGGGCCACCTCCATTTTTCATTACAAAATACTTTTAATCAGCATTATTTTCTTCTTCCACTTCTATTGTTAGACCGCTGTAAAATTCTTTCGCACATTTTCACCCAATTTTCTTTTCCTTGAATTTACATCTTTGTTTACATCAACCTCGCTCAAAACGTCTGTCGTGTTTTCAACTAGTCACGTGACTGTGAGAGTCATTCACTGTTTGCATCTGGACCATTGTGGCTCTGAGCAGAAGTGAAAATTCAATGTTATTGGATATTTTGAAGCTCTTTAAATCATAAATGAAAAATTGTAGAGATGGACCACTTTAATATATGACGCACAGCTATGGTCCTCAGCCCTTCTATTTTCTCTCCAATACAGAACTTTCCATAAGAGATGAGAATTCGTTTTCCCAGAAGGGACGAATCCATTCTATTATTGAAGAATTTGTAGAAAATCAAACACTTATATTACTTGAATAACATCTTTATCTTCTTCAACATTTCGTCTGTTTTAGTAAAAGATTT
>JAFIDM010025539.1:0-10399 GCA_023159025.1 Thereuonema tuberculata
ATTAGTTAAAAGTTCACATGTTTATTTACAAATATTTATTTTAAAATTAATTGTTTATTTGTTTTCAGTTGTTTATGATTGTATTGTTTTCAGTTGTTTATGATTATATTTGATTTCAATTGTTTATGATTATATTTGATTTCAATTGTTTAATTTACAATGTAAGATCTCGCATATGAGAGTTTGTTATAATTTGTAATGTTAGGTATGAGAAAAAAGGATTTTTCTCTTTCCTTTTATGTTTCATATTTTGTATTTTTCGTTATTTAAGTTTTAAACATATGGATCTTGAGAAAGTCCTTGAAAAATAGGACGAAATATTGAAGACATGTTGATGAAGTTTGTATTTGTTTGGAATTTTAAATGATATTGAAGATAAAGATATGGTTCTTGGAAACGTCGTTTCCGTAAAGAGCAGGTAGATCCTGTGTATAAATTGGTGTCAGTACGTGATCCTGATAGTATGCAGAATTCACCTTTACATTTTGAGCCACCCTCCGTATCTGTAGCTTGCCTTGATAGGAATAACCCGCAACGATCATGAATCCCTTCGAAAAAGTTTCACGACATTCTCTGTACCAATTTGGAAACGATTTGGCTCCCACTAGGCGATAGAAAATCGCCCTTGGTTTATTGCAGTCGGGCAGATAAACATATCTTTCGTCTAATGTGGCCACATACTTCCATTTATCCCCAGCGAGATGTCGTTCATACAGTTTTCTGCAATTTGTCTTACGTTCTGAAATGTGCTTTGGTAAGAGCTTGAGAACCTTGCTTTTATGTCTCTTTTGAAGTCCCAAATCTTTATGGATAATCTTGTTTACGGTACGAAGAGATGTTCCTATCTTCGCAACAATGGTCCTTTGGGTCGCTGGATTGTTCCCCGTCACCATTTTCTTGGCTTTCTGAATGACAGTCTTTGTGCGATTTATAGATGTCCTTGGATTGCTTGCTTTTCAGTCCCATAAATCTGTCCTGTACGGGCCAAACCAACACCAGCCAACACATTATGAACTCCTTTCTTCGAAATGGTGAAACCTCTTTTTCTAAATGCCGTAATTATTGCGGAATAACTAAATTTCGCGTCGGAAAGGGCTGTAACGTACCCTTCCCAAAACTGTGACACTTTCGACGGCATTTCTCCGAACAACTAACCCGCACCCCTCCACACTAATCTTTAAGTACTCACCTGTACATTTGCACAAATTTGCATACCTACAGTGATTGGTTGCGTCGTCACGCGCCATGCAAATCGTTACCATAGATTGCAAACAACCCTCTGTAGAGCAACCGATTTAAATCGAAATTTTAAATTATCATATTCGATTAATTGTGAGGTTTAACGTGCATTAAATGTAAAATAAAAAACGATTATGCATTTTCATCATTTTTTCGTTTTTCATATTCGATTAAATAACATTCCATTGGAATTCCTTTTATTGAAGATATCTCTTTTAATTTCATTTTCTATTTAAATACAGAGATGTCTAATTTCTCGATAACCCAAATATAAACTGGGGAAAAACAATTGACAAAACTTTGAATCTTCTAGAGAAACGCAGGTTTCTATGATTAGAAGGCTAATGAAACTACCTTTTTAATAATTAGATTTTTTTTTTCTAGTTCATTGAAAATACGAAGATATTAGACAAATCTAGATTCGGCCATGAATTTTCAAAATTTTACAACCTACAGTATTTTCAGCATATTTTCAATATAAGTTTACGGTAAAGAAAACGTTGCATTCTTCAAAAAAAATCACAATTTATAAATAGTTCGACGTCTTTTCCATTTTATTATTTTGACGACTTTAATAAACCAGTTTACAAAAAAATTTTTTTTTTAAAAAATTAATAAAAATAATCTTTAATCAATCACTTTAAGTAGAATCTTTATAATAATAAGGGATTTAATTTCATTTGTTAAATGTAAAATTAGAATTGTAACGAGGTCTGGTTTTTAAGATAACATTACATAACTGTAAAGCTGTGACTCAGAATATGTTTTGCAATTATAAATATGCTAATATTAGAATCATATAAGTCCTCATCGTTGTTAGCTTATTACTAATATCTTATTTGTGAAATAACGTAAAATTTTGTCCAATTGTAAATATATTAGTGATGTGTTTTAATTTCTGATATGAAAATAATGTATTATTAAAAATTTATTTGAATAGAAGTTAAAGAATGCAAATACGTTTGAAATCATTGGCTATTGGCGTCAAAATTATTTCTTTATCATTGCTAATAAAAAGAGATCAATTTCATAACGATATATCAGAAATTAGATTGAATAATATTTGTTGATATTAAGTTAAATTCCTTTTTTGCCAGAAGTTAGTTTGATCAGGAATTTAATGTTTATTCCAGACAGAAAATTGTTATTTGGAATTTTCTATGAAAATTAGTTTCTATGGACCGTTCTGGATCGCGGATGCTACTTTGGGAAATCTCGGCTCTGAATACAGTAAATACTGATTTATATGTAAACAAGTTGTAGGTAGTTCTGGTTTGTGCGTAATTGTTTGTAGGTCCTGGCGAAAATTATTACATATAAATTATTTCTTATCTAAATTATAACTGAGTTACATTACGTAGTTGAAAATACGTACAATCAATCTCGTTTTCAAAAATATACTAAGTATAAAGGCGTTCGCTTTAGTATACTTTTGAAAACGAAATTGAATTGTACGTATTTTCAACCAAAGATATTCCCCAGTTGCACCGATATACAGCTCGGCATTCCGTATGGATATATAATCGTCGCGTTCATGAGCTTTCTGGGCGGCTTTTAATGAAAGATCGGTCAGAGACAAAAACTGAATGGATTTTCGCATTGATGAAACATGTGTTCCCTTAATCTACTTGTCTCTCTCTTGTAGTCATGTGTAATAGAAGGAATAAAAGTTACTCTTTAGAGGAGAAAGTGAGATTTATTCGGGAAGTGAAAGACAATCCGCAAAAATGAAAAGCAGAAATAGGGAGTAGCTTAAATATAAGTTACCCTACTTTATATGCAGTAAGGAGTGTAGAAGAGTGTGTTGAAAGTTGGGTTCAAAATCTGTAAAGCGCAGCCGTCAACAAAAGGGATATTTGCAGATATGGAAAGTGAGTAACAATGTGATGGAAAAATTAGTAAAAATTCGGTGAGTCTTTGCGTTTCATTTACCTTAGAACTGTAATTGTGTAATGGATATCATTATGTTATTCAATTATTCCTTAAAGTTTCTTAAACACGAAATGAGAAAACCTCTATAAAAACGAATACACTATTTTAAAATTGATAATTTTATAGTTATGCATGTCATATGTTGAAAAATATATACCTAATACACAAATGTTTATAATGAATGTACTTATTTAAGTTTAATTAAAAATAAAGTTAACGTCAGTTGTGAGTAATTGTCAGTTATGAGTAACTTAAAATTTTCCCTTGAAATATGTATAAACCAATTTTTACTGTAACACGATTCTTAGAAACACCAGAAGCGAAATCATTTGACAAGACGACCTCTCTGGAAGTAGACTCAAAATTTCAGAAATTTAACCAAGTTTGTATATATATTTAGATTTCTAATAATTGTTAAACAGCGACAACTCTATTTGGTGTCTGGTACGAAGTAGTTTTGACTACGTCTCATTTATTTTTTATTGATGTTAGGGATTTTTATATAAAAAAATAATATAATATGTTATATGAATTGCTTTCTTTATTACACAGAAAACTTTAAAATATGTAGAAAATTAATAAATAAATGTAGAAACAAACAAACAAAAACAGTTAAGGTTTCGAGGGTATCTCCATTGAGACGGCATCTGATGCTGGGTACCAATCACACCATCCTTGCTGTGGCATTAGTGGTAAACCTTTCTACAATTAACGGGCAGAAACAAGTTTTCCAAAACGATCAGGTTTAAGAGGATTATCATCAGATTTCTTAGAGAATTTTTCTTTTCCAACACCAGTTTGAAACTCATTCAAGACTTTCTTCCAGACTTCATTACAGACTAACTGATATTTTCCGTTTGATCAGTTACGTTAAGTTAATAATAAGAAATTAGAAACCTTCAGCTGAGTAATAGTCTATATAATTAAAGAAAAGCATTTTTCTGATTAAAATAAATTGTCAGTCTTACTTGGTTCTGGATGCTGTGGTTTATCAATTGTATCCCAGTCTAAAATAAACAGATCATCGATAACAAAACTTGGTTTCTGCGATGGAAGAGAGACGAGAGAGGAAACCACCTTCTTCGAAATCTTCCAAACAAAAAAAATACTCATGAAATAATGAAAATCATTTTATTTAAATAAATTATTTAAGTTATTTCATATTAAATTGGGATTGACTATTTAATTACCGTTTTCATTTCAGAAAAATATTTTCTTGATTCTGAAAAAAAATTAGACAAGACTTCACTCAAGAAGAAAACCCGTCTAAAATCAAAAGAATAAGAAAAGAAATCTAGGTTACTGTCGATATGTGTTTTATAAAGTTTTTTTTTTTGTGTTTTTATAAAGCTATATGGAAATGTGTTTACATACCACTAAAGTAAATCTAATTAAATGCTGTGTATCCTTGACTTAATTCTTTCTTTTTAATAAATTGCCTAAGTATTCTATTTAAAATATTCTGTGCTAATGATTAATAATAATTCTACTTTGTCTGTTAACAATATTGAACAGCAATAAATCTATCAAATTAAGAATATCATATTGCCAATCATATTCTTGCTAAAAACAGATATATTAGGAGGTTTTTTATTTTATCTTAATTACTTTTAAGCAATTTTAACATTTTAAAAAATAGTTTGGATAAGATACAGTATTCGGGATTCTGCTATTAATCTTTAATAACAATAAATGGAATTTTGATATATTAGTTTTGTGTGAGTTTTTCTCTCATTCTAAATAGCCTACAAATATTTTAATTTGTAAGCTTTATTGCCTAGATTAAAAAAAAAAGAAAAGAGTACTTATATATTTTACGCAACCTTTTCATTTATATCTGGAACTTACTTAAAAATGATTTGCGGAAACTGATCATCCAAAGTCTGCCACCAGTTGCTGAAGCTTTTTCATTCTTTCTATTTTCTTCTTGTTAATCCCACTATCACCAACCCAATAGGTTTTCTCAGAACATTTCAAGCATTCCATCGTAGAAAACCAATCATTTAAAATTGTCTAAATAAAAATGAAAAAGCCATGAATTTTATTATCAAATTTAAAAGTTAAAAAAAAAATCAGATGGCTTCTTTTATCAGCACTTATTGCTTAACTTATTTACTTTTAGTCAAACTCCCTTAAATGTGGTTTCCTGTATTATATTACTATGTGTAAAAATGGTAATTATAACTCTTATAAAAGGTAATCTGGGAAACCATAAGTTATAATTAATTGCCATTTTTGTTTTAACCGACTGAAAAGTTAGCACTTAGCACTTAGTGAGCCACTGTTAAACTCATCATTTTTTTAGAAAAAAACAGAAAAGACAAATAAGCATGAATAAAGAAAGATATGAGCTGATACATATCTTCAGACAAAAGCGGCATTAATTCTCTTTTACAGTGGATGCAAACTTACTTACCATCCACAGGACAAGAGAAAGATAAGTTGGTCAAGAGTTTATTAGATCCCCAATTTCTTGTAACTGAAAAATTTTAAATAAATACATGCATTTTCTAAAATTCTAAAATATAACCTTAAAAAAAGGTCATGTGATCAAAGAAATACCGATTTCACTCTTTCGCTCGATAACCAGGTTATAAACAATATTTCCTTTGATAAATCAGTAGTACTGTTATCAGAATAACCGGAAATTTGTTCATCTAATTTAAAACTGTAAAAAGGTGTGGCATTGTATGAAAATTAGGCCCATGTTGATGAAATATGTTGTTTCAAATTCATTAGCTCAACATTCTTACTGTTTTCTTTAACATTTCGATGACTAATCAAACAAAACAACGTAAACAAACATATGAATTAATATCAGCAAAACTTATACTTACTTTGAAGTTGTCACTTACAATTAATTATCTTACCAATAATCAATGCTTTGTATGTCAAAGTCCAGTGGATACTGAAACATCATATTAGAAGAAACTGTTGAAATACTAAACTGATCCAACAGCAAACTTCTTATTTAGTTTTTAATTTTAATCTGAGTAGATTTTTATCTTTCTGTATCTATTCTTACGATGACTATACTTTATCCAAGAACTGTGCCCTTTTATAACTCAAGCAATAGTACAGTAATGTAAATTAAATTTCAATTTCAATATCATTAAATTATAGACTTCTTCTATAAAGAGAAATCAAACAATATACTTCTTCATCAAATAACTTCTATATTTCTGTTTTTTTATCAAAAACCTTCATCAGGAAACAGTACATAAAATAAGAGGAGAAATCATCGTTCCCCTTCTTAATAACTAACAAAATTTGAAATAAACAATCATGAACCTGAAAATAAACATTTTCGCAAAAAAGCAATGATGAACTTGAAAATACAACATAAACATTTTTGTATAAATAAACAAGATAGTAACTTAGCTTAAACAATCAAGAACGAAAATTAAACAAAATTTAAACAAAAGCAAATCTGACTGTATACCAAACAAACGGACAAATAATTCAACTTACATTGACTTTTAGTTTAGCTTTTAATTTTTTGTTTTTCTCCATAGATTTTTTTTAAAGAGATCAAATGAAATATCATTCACTTTTAAAACTTTCTCTTTATTCATGCACTTACTCAAATTAATAAAACAAGATTCTGACAACAATCTTCCTGCCACTTAAATACTCATAAAGAATGTTAACCAAAGGGTCAGGTTTGTGATTAAAATTAAGAACATGGTCCGCCCAATCTGATATACCTTTTCTTTTCTTTCTAACAGCTCTAACAAGTTTGTCAACGCGCTCTTTGAGCGATATTACTTAGAGAACAGTTACATCATGCCTACGTTCTTTAGAGAGCAAAATTTTACTAGCTGAATAATAAAACATAACATAAAACATATGTATGTGAAAGTCTTGTAATAGTTGTAAAGCTATTTCTTCTTTCTTACATTCCTTGATTGTTTCCGTTATAAAAATATAATTTCAAACCTAAGTAATTCATATATTAATATTTTTACGTGCGCTCATAATTTCTAACAAAATAAGCCAAACGCACAAAGTAACTGCCTGATTGGACTGCCTGATGATGTCAGTTAAATCTGACGAAATTAATTGCAGTATGTATTTTTGTATAAATTGTTATGTATTTTCTTTTTACTTTGTGCGTTTGCCTTATTTTTTTAGAAATTATGAGCGCACGTAAAAATATTATTATATAATTTTAATGTAAGCCTTTTTTGTTCCCAGTCTTGGCCCAATTACACCTTATCATAGCCTATCACCTCTGGAAAATAAAAATAATAAAACTTGAGATCGTCACATCCACCACGAAAACCGAAGTTACCCTACCTCCGACTCCGAACTTTGAACTATTCCTTCAAGTATATAAAGACTGGTTTTGAGTTTGTTAACTCTCTTAATTTTATTGGACTGCCTGATGATGTCAGTTAAATCTGACGAAATTAATTGCAGTATGTATTTTTGTATAAATTGTTATGTATTTTCTTTTTACTTTGTGCGTTTAGCTTATTTTGTTATGAGTGCACGTAAAAATATTATTATATAATTTTAATGTAAGCCTTTTTTGTTCCCAGTCTTGGCCCAACTACACCTTATCATAGCCTATCACCTCTGGAAAATAGAAATAATAAAACTTGAGATCGTCACATCCACCACGAATACCGAAGTTACCCTACTTCCGACTCCGAACTTTGAACTATTCCTTCAAGTATATAAAGACTGGTTTTGAGATTGTTAATTCTCTTAATTTTATTGGACTGCCTGATGATGTCAGTTAAATCTGACGAAAGTAATTGCAGTATGTATTTTTGTATAAATTGTTATGTATTTTCTTTTTACTTTGTGCGTTTAGCTTATTTTAGCATAAGTCCAACCCCTCCTCCAAGCGGTGGGAGAGGGGCAACGGCATGAAGTAGGGGACTGCCTGTAGGGGTGAAGTACAGTGGGGACTTCGTGGGCCCCGAGACCGTTACGGTAGCTGTGAAGGCCCTATGCGAACCCCGAAAAGTGACGGCTGACGGGGTCCTGGTGAAGCTACGATAGGCCTAGCAAGCCAGTAGTGGATTTTATTTCATGCTTTCAAAAAAGGAACTAGCCTCGGAAAGGACGGATGCAGACGACGACCCGGAACTTACAAACGGACTAAGAGTTAAGCAAATGGACTACGAATTGGAACTTTGAATATCCAGACACTGACAGGAAGGGTGGAAGAGATTGTAGATTTGATGGAAAGAAGAAGGCTGGATGTACTGGGGTTGGCTGAAACAAGATGGAAAGGGGAAGGTCGTTTAGACCTAAGGAAAGGTTACCGGTTGTACTGGAGGGGGAATGACAAAGGAAGGAGAAGCGGAGTGGGAATTGTTGTGAGAGATGGAATGAAGGAAGAGGTAAAGGGATTGGGTGACAGGATGATGAAGATCAGGTTAGTTGTAAAGGGAAGGAGCCTGGAGATAGTGCAGGTTTATGCCCCGCAAGTTGGATGTACAGCACAAGAGAAGGAGGACTTTGAGGAAGGGCTGCAACAGCAGTTGAATGGCCAGAGTTTCATTATCATGGGAGATTTGAATGCACATGTGGGAAGCGATAGGCAGGGATACGAGAATGTATTGGGAGCAGATGGTTGGGGTAGCAGGAATGATGAAGGGAAAAAGTTGCTGGATTTTTGCAAGAGGAATGGTCTAGTGATAGGGAACTCCTGGTTCCAGAAGAAAGAGAGCCATAAAGTAACATGGTACAGTAGTGATTTGACAAAGAAATCTGTGGTGGATTACATGCTGTATGACTGGGAAATGAAGAGAAGCGTCAAGGAGGTAAAGGTAATACCATCGGAGGCCTTAGATAGCGATCACCGACTATTAGTAATGAACCTGGGAGTAGTGAAGGATAGCAGGAGGACAGGGTTCCAGGAAAGAAGAATCAAAGTATGGAAACTGAAGGAAAAGGAAGTCAAGGAGGAATTCCAAAGGATAATTAGGGAAAAGTTACCTAAAGATAACCCTAAAAAAGGGGAAGAGGAATGGATCCGATTTAAAAGTACAATGGTGGATGCTGCAGTGGAGGTTTGTGGAAGAACAGGTAACAAAAAGAGATGTAAGGAGACGCCATGGTGGAATGAGAGAGTGAAAGAAGCAATGGGAAGGAAGAACAAGGCTTTCAGAGTGTGGTTTCAGGAAAGAACGGATGTAGCAAGAGAAGAGTATAAGAACAAGAAAAAAGAAGCAAGCAAAGTTGTTGCAGAGGAGAGGAAGAAGTGGATGGTTAAGTGGACTGATATGATGGAGGAGGATAGCAAAGGAAATAGAAAAGTACTTTACGGGATGGTCAAAAGTAAAAGAAGAGGCTTGAGGGAGGATGGGGGTAATGGTGGATAAAAACGGAAAGGAGGTACACAACAGGGAGACACTTAAGACAGTGTGGAAAGAGTACTTTGAGGATTTGCTGAATCCCAAGGGTCAAGGAGAGGAAGACAATGTATCGGAAGATGGAGATGACTACACGGGAATAGAAAAGGACCTGACATGGAGAGAAATAGAAATGGCTATAAACAGAATGAAAGGAGGAAGGGCACCAGGGGTGGACGAAGTGAGTATTGATATGGTAAAGGCTGCCGGGGAGATTGGGATACAGTGGTTGTATAGGGTGATGAGAGTGGTGTGGAATGATAAAAAGACCCCTGAGGATTGGTAAAAAGGACTAATTGTCCCAATTTTCAAGAAAGGGAGCAGAAAGGAGTGCAGGAATTATAGGGGAAATCACACTAATATCACACTGTGCCAAGATATATGAAAAGATTTTGAAAAGTAGAATCCGAGCAAAAGTTGAGAAGGATTTGAAAGAAGAGCAGTATGGTTTCAGACCTGGGAGATCTACAGTGGATCTCATTTTTTGCAGTGAGACAACTCCAAGAACATCACTATGAATTTGGGGAGGATATTTGGATGGCCTTTCTAGACATAGAAAAGGCATATGATAGTGTATGTAGGAAAAAGGTGTGGGAAGTAATGGAGCGTATGGGGGTGGATAAAGGGATTGTTAGTAGAGTGAAGGAGATGTATTGTGGAAGTGTGAGTTGTGTGAAAGTGGGAGGGGAAAGAACTGACTGGTTCAAACAAAAGAGTGGTCTGAAACAGGGTAGTGCACTGTCACCCCTGCTCTTCATTGTGGTCATGAATGAAATTTTGACGCGGGTGGCGGAAAGAGTTGGGGAGGAGAAGATGAAGGCAATGGTGTTTGCAGATGATCTGATGGTCTGGGGAAA
>JAFIDM010025540.1:0-10398 GCA_023159025.1 Thereuonema tuberculata
TTTTGCTGGGGAAACCCAAGGTTTGAAACATACAAACATAATAATAAAACTCACGCTGACAAGATAAGTAAATACACAGACCTAGCACACGAGCTCCAGAAGCAGTGGAGGCAGGACCGAGTACGTGTTGTACCCATCATCCTGTCCGCTACTGGTCTGGTGCCTCACACATTGCACCACAGCCTCAACACACTAGGACTTCATAAAAACACTTATGCACAACTCCAGAAGGCTGTGGTACTCAACACAACACGCATAGTTCGGAAATTTATGGACACAACCACACAACCCTAACTATTCTTCCAACTTTTTTTTGTTTTGTTTTATACACTTGGCAATATGTGCTTTGGTCCTTGACCCGCCATATTGTCTTAGCTGGGGAAACCCATGGTTTGAAACTTTTTCGAGATAATAATAAATAATGTACTGTGTCATATGTAATAATTATAAATTCACCGACCAAGCACACGAGCTCCAGAAGCAGTGGAGGCAGAACCGAGTATGTGTTGTACCCATCGTTCTGTCTGCCACTGGTTTGGTGCCTCACACATTGCATCACAGCCTCAGCACACTAGGACTTCATAAAAACACTTATGCACAACTCCAGAAGGCTGTGGTACTCAACACCACACGCATAGTTAGGAAATTCATGGACACAACCACACATCCCAACTATTCTTCCAAACATTTTTTTTTTTTTTTACACTTGGCAATATGTGCTTTGATCCTTGACCCGCCATATTGTCTTAGCTGGGGAAACCCATGATTTGAAGCTTTTTCGATATAATATTATTATTATTATTATTATTATTATTATTATTAAGTGCCTTCCCTCACTGTATAAACTCTTAACATCTGTCGTAGCTAATAAAATCTATGAACATTTCTTAGATAATAACATAATGACTGAAGAACAGAAGGCTATTATCGCAATTCAAAAGGATTCAAATTGCAATTGACGAGATCTGCATGAGACAAGCTACAAAGACGAAGAGAACCTAAGTGTGGCCTACATCGACTACAGAAAGGCTTTTGACTCAGTGCCTCATAGTTTTCTGCTCGACATTCTAAGAACTTACAAAATACACCCTAAACTCATCACTGTCCTCGATCATGCCATGGGAATGTGGTCCACCACACTTAAGTTAACAATAATGCTTCCACGCAACACTCAAGGACCATCAACATACAAAGGGGGATTTTCCAGGGTGTGGTTCTGCATCTGCCTTAACCCACTGAGCCATCTACTAAATAATACCCAGTATGGATTTAACACAAAGCCTCCAAAACCGAAAGTCACATACTCAGCCATTTACTATATTGTATATGGATGACTTGAAAATCTATGCCAACTCAGAAGAATAATTTCACAAGCTGCTGGACCTCACCCGAAAGTTTTCCACTTCTCTCTGTTTGGAATTTGGACTAGAGAAATGTAAAAAGATGCATCTGAAGAGAGGGAAATTGATGCAGACAGACGACAGTGAGTCTCAAGAAGACGACCTTAACATCGAATGCCTCACGGAACGTAGGCTTTCATCAACTTCGAGGTGTCAACCATACTGCCATAAAGGAAGCAACAAAGAGAAGGTTCAGTGAACACTTAAATGCTGTATTCAAGACTCTTCTGATCATGCGCAACAAAATAAAGGCGCTCATACCTTTGCTATCCCTGTAGTAACTTACATTTTTGACATTGTCAACTGGTCCAAAACTGAGCTTGAAAAACTGGATCGTATGGTACGCATACAAATGATTAAACATCGAATGTTACATCCAAACTCAGCAGTACAACGTGTGAATCTCCCAACAGATGAGGGAGGGTTTGGTGTCACTTCACTTAGACGTCTTTGCCATCAACAGATATCAAGTCTGCGAGAATACTTTCATATGAAATCTCAGGAACATAACTTGTTTGCTGTGATTTGTAAAGCCAATGCGGGTTCAGCTCTACACCTCAGAAGTCATGAAGCCATTGACACAAAGTATTCCACAACAGCGAATTCTCAAATTGAGGAATGGAAAGGAAAAGTTCTACATGGAACCCGTCCCGCCCATCTCAACTCCGAAAGAAATGATAAGAAAGCCTCAAATATCTGGCTGCAGCATGGTGAGTTGTTTCCGGAGACTTGTGGCTTCATGATTGCCATTCAGGACAGGATCTCCGCAACAAGAAATTACCGCAAATGCATCCTTAAAGAACAAAATGTAATTGATCGATGCAGACAATGTGGAGAATCAACAGAGACAATAGAACACGTTCTTGGAGCAAGTAGCACTCTCGCTGGAATCCATTACACAGTAAGGCACAACAACGTGGCCAAGATACTGTATCTTGAGCTTGCCCAAGGCAGATGTCTTATTCAGGATAGAGCACCTTACTATAAGTACCAACCAGAGCAACAAACACAAGATTACTGGGATACCGAAATTCGCACTGATAAGGAAATTCGCACTGATAAGGAGATTGAAGCGAATAGACCTGATATCATCCACGTAGATAAAGAGAGAAAAGAGGCCACACTATTTGATATAGCTGTTCCATTGAACCACAACCTCCTTAAAGTGTATGCCAGCAAGATTAATACATATACAGAGTTGGCCACTGAAATAAAGCAGATGTGGAAGCTCAAGAGCAGTTCACATTAGGCCGATAGTTAAATCGTAGACTGGAATTTTCCCAGTAAACACAATCAGACAACTGGAATTTCTGGAAGCAAGACATGTGGCAAAGGAAATGCAGAAATCTGTAATTTTAGACTCGTGTCACATTGTCAGAAGATTCCTTAGTTTGGAATAACTTGAGTGCAATTGACAAGTGCATTCATTGATATCCATTAGATTAAAATGAAAATGTAATTGACAAAGTATTGTATTAATAATTACTGAAGATCGTAAGTTAGGCTGGTGGTTAATCCGTCTGACAACTTACATTAGTGTGAGCGTTCAAATCCCGTTTCTTAATAGTTCCTCTTTTGTAGCTATATCCCACATCCATGTATGTTTTATAACACAGTTGTATTCAATCTGTTTTGTTCATGCACCCTCAGATATAATTTATCTTTAACTATTTCAACTCCAAGGTTATTAGTGAATAATTAAAAGTATTCATTTTACCTACACATAAATAAAATTCTAGGAAATAAACCAAGCATTTAAAATGCATTATCTTAATTTACATCCAATTTAATATATTAAAATTGAATACATTGAAAGTTTAATATTTTTTCATAATTAAACAATAAGTTTTAATTTTACAAAGACATTACGTATTTCCTATTGTATGAAATTTATTAAATGAACAACGGTATATCTTAATTATAGCTCAGGGATAAGTAAAAGTTGTTCAAAAAATAAGAATTAATCTATCAAATATTTTATAATATTAATTAATATGGTTGTAATCAGATTTTTTTTTCAGTATCCACTTAGATGTCTTCTCGTACCCAGATAGAATATCACTGTCACAAGAGATGTATGTTCTCAAAAACGCACACATTTAAAGGATTCACTGAGCTATTTTTTTGGAAATTTCGTACCAGGAACCCAAGATAGACTGTTTCGAGGTTCCTACCTCTCATCAGTTGGATTTGCCCAGTAGCTCAGTGGAATCAAAAGAAAGATAAATGCGTCACGAGAAAAATAACAATGATTCTCAATATTTCGCCGTGAGCAAGATCTAATTTGAAAAGGTGAAAAAAATAACAGCTCTGGTTAACAAGGACAGGTTAAATGATAAGAAAAAATAAAAGTGCATTAAATGAAACACACAAGGGTAAGGTTTAGATGAAGAAAACACAGGTTTAATCTGGCTAGAAAAATGAGAAAAAAAAATAATAATTACTGATCAAAATTACCAAGGAAGAAAAAAAAAATTAACAAACGAAGTCCAAAAAAAAAAAAATTACTTCTTGTTCAAAAAAAAAACTTCACTATCACTAAAATTTTCGGAAGTTCAAAGTTTCTTGTCACAAAATTTTCCCTTGATGTTTTGGGATGTCCAGAAAGGAGGGGAAAGTAAAAAAAAAATGATTGGTTGTCACAAGTTTGTAAAACGGTAAACGCTACTTACAGGTGAGATGATCTTTGTCGTGGCTGAATATTGGGATCTCGATTTCAGAAGCACTAAATCACTAAATAGGAACATTAAAATAAAAACACTGCACAAATCACTGCACTTAAAAGCTTGGATATTCATTTTAGGCAGAAATCTCGATGGCTGAGAAGTTGTTACCTTCCGCGCAAAGTACTTCCGAGGTTGTTGATGCAGAATCTCTACGAAGAGCAGAATCTCTGGTGGGTTGGTTCGGACTGACGCTGCTCCGGGGACATCTTCACTATCGCTCCTTCATCGCTGTTTTCGCGGCAGCTGCGGTAAAGTTTTCAGCTGCGTAGCTGCGACTGTCAGGGCTCATTGCTTGCAGTCGTGCCGTGGATTTTGAAGGAGATTCGCCACATCGGTCGGGGTAGCGGCTGGTTGATTTCTCGGTACCCAACTGTTCGGCATATTAGGAATGATGGAAACGCAGATTCTCTCGTCTTTAACTATAAATTTCGCCTTGAAGATAAACATAGGAGGAAAACGAGCCTCGATGATTCTCTTCATCCTCGAAGACTTTTTACAGTAGGATGGTGAAAGTCTCAAATTAGATCAGATGGATCAAAATCAGAGGTGAAAAATTTCGAGGTGTAATTTTCTTTTTTAATTTATGAATTGTAATAATCTAAAAATAAGCTTACTTTGAACTTTATAGTTTATCAGTATAAATTTAAAACAGGCACGAAATATTTTAATATTTTATTAATTTATCGTTATTTTAATGAGGAAAGGTATCACACAATATCATTCAGGGAACATATTTTCATATTTAGATATTTTCATTTAAAACTTACAAAACGAATCATTTCGGTTAAAAAAGATTTTTCTTTTTCTTTTTCTTTGGTATTTCTTCAGATTCCATGGTTCTTTAGTGAAGCTAAAAGAAAAGTTAAATACTGTATATTGCTAGAAAATAAGTACTGCTCCAAATACTACACAATAATATCCCGAGATTTTTACAGATTTGTTCTCAATCACTGATAACACTATGTAACAAATTTTCAAAAAAGTTTTGTTTCTGGTTTGACAGTATTATTTTCTGTTTAATTGAGCAGCAAGTATGTAGAAAAGAGTAGTTATACCCCTGAAACTTCGCCTTTGTGGCTGTTACATTAGTATTTACATAGCTGCCAACTTTTTTGCTTTTTTTTATTCATTTGCTATCACTTTTTTTTAATATAATTTTTTCTAAATAGTCAAAAAGTCTTATTTGAATACAAATTACTATCTGTTTCATAAGTCAGATATGTATGCCTATTTCGAGGAGCAAGGAGAGCGCTTTCATCAGGACATGCAACATAAGGAAACAGACATTATTGATGTTTCCTTCCCCTTTCCCCCATCAATAACGAATGTATTCAACCTCTTTGTTGAATCTCAGATTATTTATTTATATCCGAGCCAAAATGGTTGCCTTCTCGATGGGTTTCAAGGAGGGCTTACTAAGTTTCCATGCTATCTTTGTCTGTGGGATAGCAGGGACACTAAAGCACACTAACATAAACGATATTGGCCTAATCGTACTGAGTTCACTGTGGGGAAGCACAACATTAAATTAAGTCAGGTAGACCCTCGAAAGGTACTAATGCCACCTTTGCACGTAAAACTGAGACTGATGAAGCAATTTGTGGCAGCGTTGGATAAGGAATCTGCAGCATTCAAGCATCTACAACATCTGTTCTCAAAGCTTTCCGAAGCAAAAGTTAAAGCTGGCGTTTTCGTTGGAGTTTCAAGAGTTTCCCAAGCTTTATAGAGCAAAGGAGAATGAGGCAAAGATCAGTTTTGTTAAAGTAGTCAAAGGCTTCCTTGGAAATAATAAAGCTGAGAACTATGTTGAATTGGTTGAGACTCTGGTTAAAAATTACAGTTAAATGGGCTGCAGGATATCTCTCAAAGTACATATCCTTGATGCCCACCTTGATAGCTTCAAAGAGAACATGGGAGCCTATTTCGAGGAGCAAGGAGAGCGCTTTCATCAGGACATGCAACATTTTGAACGTCTCTACCAGGGAACATACAATGAACACATGATGGGGGACTATATTTGGGGACTTATTCGTGAAAGTGATATGAAATACACTCGCAAATTTCTCAAAACTCATATTTCTAGATTCTTTGTCATCAGTTTGTAGAATTTTCGTTGAAATATGCTATTGATTTGAAATATAATGTTCCCTTTTTGTCTTTAAATAAAGAGAAACCCGAAAATTTCTACAATTTCTTAATGACAGTATGCAAATTTCAACTTTTCGTTGTCCTGATCACAAAAGCAAAGTTTTTCCAGAGAAATAAATTTTTTTCATGTTTTTGTGATAAAACCAAATAGAAAATGATATTGATTACACAGAAACAAAATCGTGTTACATAGTGTAATTGTTTAACTGTAATATTGTTAAATAAAGGTATGTTACATTGAAATCTATTCATAAAAAGATTGTCTACAATAATTTTTGAGAAAAAAAAAATAATACACTCAACATTGTATTTTTGGGAATGCGCATCAGAGTCCGGGAATGTTCCTGAAACAACGTTGTTGTATTTTTGTTTGAACAGAATAAATGTCCGCCATCTTGTATACCTTTTGCTCAAGTTCAATGGCAAGTTAGTAGTGTTAATTTATAGCTTTACTGTTACTATTCTAAATTTCTTGAAAAAATAAATTACTTTATGGCATTCCAGTTATGATCCTACATTGATACTACTGAAATAATGACTGCAAATCAATTTATCAATTAAATAATTAAAAACACACGGGAAAATAAACAAACATCAGACAATTCCGCTCGACGGACAGCAAATGTGTGCTTAAAAGCACGTCTAGCGAGAACTGAGTAAAAGTTTTTGAGCAAACTATGTTGCGTTCATTGAATGATCTGTCGACCCCGACAACGAATTTAAAGTTATCGAATTTGCTCTAAATTTTTAATAAGATATTAACAGTATAAAATTTATCAATAACAAAAAAATAGAGGAGTTTAATTTTTAATTAATCATGTAATTAATCATTACCGTTATTTATTTTAAATCATTCGTTTTCTATTTCCTAATTATTGCTGTTCTGTTTATTTTTAAATTCTTTTCCGTTATAGCTATTTAATTAGTTAAGTTCGCCAATCAAGATGTATATTTTTAAATTAATCTTCCAATGAAATCCAACTTTGTAAAATCTATAAAAAAAAAAACAACCTTGTTTTATGTTTAATAAATTAATTCAGTTCGGTTCCAAACTTCACTTGTTTCTTCGCTCCTAAAAATCTCTCCCACAAACACCATTACAATTTTGGTGCTGAAGCCCTAGTCTTTGCTACTTCACGCCGAGGAAACCTCATCATTTCCCGGTACAATCGAAGACTTCGTGGACTCCCGCCACTGACAGAAATGCACAGCGAAGCTCAACACACCCCGAGCTATGCTTCCATTGCAGCCACCCCCGTACACTACCAACGATACAGAGAACGAGTCTTTTACGCCAGGCAAAACAAAGACTGAGATTTCAACAGAATAGCCAAATACAATTCATGGAACACAGCCTCACGACTGACGAATGTCTACGCCCCACAGGCAGGAACAGCTCACAAATGGTTCGAAAACAACAAATGGCAGCTAATCACCTGGATGGCTTTTAAAGAGCTCTTCAGTGCAACTTTCATCGCACCTTACAACAATGTACAACAGGCGAGGCGTGTATTGGAAACAAGGGCCCAGCATCAAATAAAAGTTTCCAGGACTACATTGAAGATGTCTTGGATCTTTGCCATCGAACGGATGAGAAAATGTCCGACGGAATAAAGCTGCAACACCTCAAGAAAGGGCATCGCAGCAGATATTTATACCATGGAGGAATTCCTTAAGGATTGAAACAATGAGACAGAAGTGAGTCCCAACTCAATGCAGTTCCAACGCCTACCCAACATTACCTGCATTGGGATTGCTCCAAATGCTCCATCAACGCCATCACTTGACATCATACGGGAGCTGCAAAATCAACTTGCAGCATTACAACAGCAAATTCGGGCCTTCATTGCTCCCATATCCACTCAAAAACCAGCCTACCCACTGCTCCCAGACTATAAGACATACCCCATCGTCAAATGCACCCACAGCCCCTCAGATCCAGATGCAACCCTCAGCTATGGAAACTTCGCAAGATAGGCCAATCTGCTTCTACTGCCATCGCAAAGGACATGTTTTCAAACACTGCCAAACCCGCCAGTGAAACAACTACAGGAATCAACAGCAGAACCAAAAATCCTATAATGCCCCGCACCAACTAGTTAGCTACACGCACCACTTGAAAAGTTGGCCTGTCTGAAAAGCTCCCTTGTTCCTGGTACGGTCTGTTCATCGTCTTACGCCAAACTTTGCTCGTAACATACGAAGTTGTACCAGATCCTGAATGTCCATCAATCTAACCTTCCGACAAATAGTTCACATCGCTTGTATGAAGATCTACCTGACAGACGAGCCATCTCCACCTGTTCTATCTACCTGCCTGACAAGACAAACAATATACACCTCTACCACCTATCTGCCTGATACCAGACGTAAACAGTGAACCCACAACTGCCCTGAAACCTCAACTACCCGCCCAAAGTGATAAGGAAAATTTGAGCGGGAACCTCACTTTATATCCCGGCCGCAGAATTCCCAATGTTACAATGTGCTCCGCAAGTGTTATTAGTGAATTCAGTACTTACCAGGATAACTACAGCATGTTGTTATTTTATTCAATGCAAAACGATTCATCTGTGGGTACAGTAAACTTTCCATCCGATGCAGCTAAGTAAATCAATGTTTTCTGTGCAGTCTCAAAATTTCAAATTTACGGCCCCTTTTTCTTCATCAAGAAGTCCATTACAGGACTCATTTATCTGGATATGATGGAAAATTGGCTCATTCCACAGCTGAAGACAGAAAGAATGTCTTCCAACAAGATGTGCTCCGCAACATTTCCATCACGATGTTCGTGACTTTTTGAACTGTACACTGCGAAACCAATGGATTAGTCGTACCGGGAATGATCATGCACTGCTGCCATGGCCTCCATGCTCCTCTGACTTAACCCCTTGTGACTTTTTTTTATAGGAGTATGTGAAAGATAGTGTTTGTGCCACCCTTACCGGCTGATCTGCCAGAACTGTGGACTCGCATCTGCAATGGTTTTGCTGGAATTGACAGGGACATGCTACATCGAGTGTGGGATGAACTTGATTGCAGAGTTGATGTGTGCAGAGTTACTAGCAGTGCACATATCGAGCATCTTTAAAATAAAACAAAAACTAGGAGAATTTCTCTATGTCTCTGCGCAATTTTTTTGATATGTTAAATAATACCCCCACAGTACAATCATGAAACTACTCCAATCATTTGTAGACACCCTGTAATATTTCTCTATTAGAACATTTATTTTAAGAATAACTACCAACATCGAATTCTGTAGAAAGAGGATTTTCAAAACTGAAAAGTTTGCTCTTTGAGATCACACAATTTCAGTATAGATAATATCAGATCTTATAATCTTTTTGGATGACGATTAAAAACTGTTTTCATATTTTGCAACTTCCGTTTTTGTTTTTCCTTATAACAGTTTTATTAAAAAAAATGTATAAAACAGTGATTAAGGTTGTTTTTTTTCCCCCTATTACCATAATTATAAGTGCTCAATGTGGTCCCCATTTTGAAGGTGTATCCTGAGGCAATGAACACTTTGTTCAACGATCGTAAGTTATCAGATGTGGTATATCTCATATCATTAGTCTTTCAAGACTGCCAAACTTGCAACATATTCTCGATACACACACTTTTTAAGCGTTCCCACAATCAGACATCACTAAGGATAGTATCTCTATATAGCAGAGTATCTTTTACAAATAAAATATTTATTCTTGCAGCGCCATAAGTGGCGAAGTAGTAACTTTTCATGTTAATTTTTTTTTGGGAAATGTCGGCTATGTATTGTCCCGAAATTTCACCCTACCAAATTCGTTGCACAGCTCTGCTTTAGATAATGTTGAATGGGGACACTTTAATCGCAATAACCCGATATATAAAAATAAAAAAAGCTTGTATTTATTGTAGTTATGCTTTCTAGTGTGGGTTTCTGCCTTGAGTTTTTAATGTCAGCACTTACTGAGTCTAATGTCTTAGAAGGGCCGAGCGGATACAATTATTGAACTATGCTTAGGGCATCACCTGACCTTAATCCGGCCCTGGTTTGCAATAATGGTCAATTGCAGAAAATTCATTGATCTGTCCTATTTCAGGTAACTTTCTCACTAAAGTTGTTTTTATGTAAAAAT
>JAFIDM010025541.1:0-10398 GCA_023159025.1 Thereuonema tuberculata
AAGTTAAACCAATAATAACATAATTTAAACCAATCACCTGCCTGACATTTTCCCCTTCTGAAGGAGTGGTCAACCTGACCATTAATGCGTGTGAGGTTTTGCTTAAGGGCCCTTAAGTTACAGTTGGCGCGCGCTAGTAATTTCGATACTACACTAGGTACACTGAAGTATATTGAAATAATGTTCAATCAGTAATGCCTTGGTTGTCCTGGTATGGCTTCATTCGTAGCACATGCACGGTGTCGAGAGTTCTTCGGCGGCGACCGGTCGTAGGTGCGTCCACAGGTGTCACTTCATAGTTGACGTCGGAGATTCGTCGTACCACACGATAAGGTCCAAAATAACGTCGAAGGAGCTTCTCGGATAAGCCCACCTTCCGTACTGGAATGAAGATCCATACGTGATCCCCAGGTTGGTAGCTCACAAATCGGTGATGGGCGTCGTAGCGACGTTTGTCATGTGTTTGGGCAGTGACTGTACGGATACGGACAAGTTGACGAGCCTCTTCTGCACGAGTACTGAGTTCGGCAGCATACTCTTCTAGTGTATCGTCTATGGGATGGTAAGGCAGGAGAGTATCTAGAGTACTAGTAGCTTCCCGGCCATGGATGAGATAAAAGGGTGTGAAACCAGTCGTCTCTTGCTTTGAGGTGTTGTAAGCGTATGTGACGAAAGGCAGGACTACATCCCAGTTCATTTGATCCATGTCAACGTACATTGATAGCATGTCACTCAAAGTCTTATTGAGTCGCTCCGTCAGTCCATTTGTTTGGGGATGGTATGCTGTGGTCGTGCGATGATCTATGTTGCATCGGGTTGTGATATCTCTTACGAGTTTGGATGTAAAAGACAAACCCCTATCACTGATGATGGTCCTCGGTGCACCATGTTTTAAAATAACGTCTTCAACTAGAAATTTCCCTATCTGAGTTGCAGTTCCCTCGGGTACGGCTTTCGTGATGGCATAACGGGAAAAGTAGTCCGTACACACAATTATCCAGTGATTCCCATTGTGTGACTTCGGAAATCTGCCAAGCAAGTCAATACCAATTCTCTGGAAGGGATAAGCGGCTGGAGGAATTGGTTGTAAGAGGCCCGCTGGTGATTGTGGTAGATGTTTTCGGCGCTGGCAATCTCGACAGCCATTGACATATCTATGTACACTCCTGTACAAGCGTGGCCAGAAGAACTTTTGTTTCACCCGCTCGTAAGTTCTCGCAACACCAAGGTGACCGGCAGTCGGTACGTCGTGAAGTTGGTGTATGATGTCTCGTTGTAGATGTTTTGGTATCACAAGACGCCACTGACTGCCTGTGGGTTCATAATTTCGTTTGTACAGGATACCCTCAAGTAAACTGAAGCCACGATTGACATATCGGCCGTTGTTCTGGACATCGTCAATGATCGTTCTCAATCTTACATCCTTTAGCTGCTCATCTCTGATGTTTTGGAGCTCTTCAATAGCCGGTACACTTCCGGATTCCCCACAGGATGTTTCAGGGAGAGGATTTCGGGATAGACAGTCCGCATCTAGATGTTTCCGGCCAGACTTGTAGACAATGGAAAATTCGAAGTCTTGGAGACGGAGAGCCCATCGTGCCAGACGACCAGAAGGATCTTTGACGTTCATGAGCCAACAAAGTGCATGGTGATCACTAACTACTTGAAACGGTCGACCATAAAGGTAAGGGCGAAATTTGGCAATGGCCCAAACCACTGCTAAGCATTCCTTTTCTGTTGTTGAGTAGTTCATTTCGGCAGAGGTTAACAGTCTGCTGGCATAGGCAATGACTTTTTCTTGTTCTGTTGTTGTACAAGCACGGCGCCGATTCCGTAGCCACTGGCATCCGTATGAATTTCCGTTGGGGCCTCCTCGTCGTAATGTCCAAGTACAGGTTCAGAGGTCAGTGCTTGCTTCAGGTCTTCAAATGCGGCTTCTTCAGTTGCTGTCCATTGGAACTGTCCTTCCTTCTTCAGAAGATTACTTAATGGTCGGGCTCGAACTGCGAAGTCTTCAATGAATCGACGATAATAAGAGCATAGTCCAAAGAAGCTTCTAACTTGCTTGCTCGATATGGGAGTTGCAAAGCTTGTCACTGCTGCCAGTTTGTCCGGATCTGGTCGGATTCCCTTGTTGTCGACGAGATGGCCTAAAATCTTCATTTCGCGGCAAGCAAATCGACATTTCTTTGGATTCAGCTTCAGCTTTGCCTGTTTGAATGCCATTAGGACGATGGAAAGTCGTTCCAGGTGTTCTTCGAAAGTCTTTGAAAAGATAATGACATCATCCAAATAACAAAGACAGATGGACCATTTCAGGCCACACAGGAGGTTATCCATCATTCGCTCAAAAGTAGCAGGTGCGTTGCACAAACCAAATGGCATTACTCTAAATTCGAAAAGTCCATCGGTCGTGATGAAAGCGGTTTTCTCCCTATCGGTTTCATCCACCTCAATCTGCCAGTAACCAGATCGGAGATCTAACGACGAAAAGAATTGTGCTCCTTTCAGAGAATCGAGGGCATCGTCAATACGAGGTAGTGGATAAGCGTCCTTCCTGGTAATCTTATTCAGCCGGCGATAATCTACGCAGAATCTCCAGGAACCATCTTTCTTCTTTACAAGTACGACCGGAGATGACCATGGGCTGTTGGATGGCTGCACTATTCCATGTTGCATCATTTTCGTTACTTCTTCTTGGATGATCTTCCGTTCTGCTGGAGATACTCTATACGCTCTCTGCCTGAAAGATCTTTCATCGCCTGTGTCAATTCGGTGTTTAACGGATGATTCTGCGGCTGAAGGAAATGCACCAAATTCGAAAATGTCAGAGAACTGCTGGAGAATTGCCAAAAGGGTGGACTGTTGGCTTACAGTAAGTCTCTCGTCGATTAGTTGCTGAAGTTGGCGACTGGGTTTACTTGAAGATTTTGGGCTTCCGGTAGTGTCTTCCATAGTTTCGTCGACTGTACAGATTGTGTCAACCTCGGCTGCCTCTAGTTTTGCAATCGTTAGTCCTGCAGGAAGAAGTATCCGACGAGAACCAAAGTTGACGACGTACAAATATCCTCTGCCTGCCTTCAGGGTGGTCAGACAGTGGGGTACCGCCAGATCTCTCATAATGGTGGGCATTTTCAACGGGATGAGTATAAAGTCGCCTTCTTCTTTATTGTTAATCACAGAAACAAGAGCGCCAGATTTAGGAAAGATCACTTCGTCCTTTAGTATCTTCACCTTTTGATGATCATGTCCGTGCGGCTCGTCAAAGTTGGTCAGATGGACAGATTTTTGTTGGCAATCAATCAATGCTGCTGAGGATTCTAGGAAATCCCATCCTAAAATAATGTCGTGGCTGCAACTCTTCAGGACGACAAATTCGACAGGTTGGAGAATGTCACCGATCTTTACCCTCGCAGTACAGCGTCCGACAGGGTCCAAGTAATGCCCGTCTGCTCCTCGAAGACGGGTGCCGTGATGTCTTAGGGTCACTTTCCCTATACGATGGCAAAATTCAGCAGCCATTACTGATACGGTGGCACCGGTATCTACCAAAGCTTCGGCGGCGTGTCCATCAACCTGGACCTGTACCTTATTTTTGTTCAGGTATGCTGTCGACGGAGGATTTGCACTGTTTCGGCTTGCGACCTCACCTCCAGTCCAGGCCGCATCAGCTAATTTCCCTCAAACGGTCGACGGGGAGATTGAGATCGGCCCCTTCGGCTGGCAGGTGAAAGGGATCTATCACGTTGATTAAAACCTCTAGTCTCGTCCAGTTCACTCAACTCGCGTCTGGGATACGGCGATGAACTTCGTCTGGCTGTACCTGGCTGTTGGAGACCTTCCTGTACTGCATCGTTGTACGATCTTGACTGCGGAGTTGGAAACTGTTGGCGACTCCGTTGTACTGTATCAGTGTAGGATCTTGATTGCCAGATGGGAGGTATTGTTTGTCGTCTATCTCTGCAGTACTTCACCACATGGCCAGCTCGACCACAATGAAAACATACTGGGCTATTGTCCGCTGCTCTATATAGATCGGTCTTCCTTGGCTGATAGGTCCTTGGTTGTCTGGCAGGGGAAGAAGGTCTTGTCCTCATTCGTTCATAAGTTGCAACTATCGGTGATTCATGACAGGGAGTCATTGGTGGTGAGACTTGGATAGGGGCTTACACCTTCTGAATTTCTGTTCGAACAATGTCAGCTATTAAGGAGGCCAGAGAGTCGTTATCAAAGCCGATCCCAATCGACGATACATTTGGAAGTCGGCGGAACGGCCTGTCGGATATGACACGTCGTCTCTTCAAGCTTTCAATTCGTCGACATGCCTGTATGAACTCGTCCACGGTTGAGATCTTCATCGGTACCAAGAGACAGTACACATCTTCTGCAATGCCTTTCATTAGATGTTCCAGTTGGGTCCTGTCGTCCATCCTGGGATCCGTCTTCTTACAGAGGGCAAGGATTTCCTGAATGTAGGTCTCGCAGGTTTCTTCCGCCATCTGGGCCCGTTTTTCCAGGACTTGCTTGGCCCGCCGTTGTCCATCTTCTGTGGTTCCGAAGACCTTCTTCAGTTCGTGTTCGAATTGGGTCCAACTAATTAGAGCATCTTCATTATTGTGAAACCATCGAAGGGCCGTCCCGGATAAAAAGAAACTAACGTTGGCCAGTTTGACGCTGTCGTCCCATCGGTTGTAGCAGCTAATCCGGTTGTATTGTCTCAACCATTCACTGGGGTCCTCTTCGGGCGCACCATGGAATGTAGCGGGGTCCCTCGGCTGTTGCTGGACGATAGTGACGGCTGGAGCCAAGGAATAGGGAGCAACCGTCTGCCTTGGCGTTGATACTTGAGTCATTCGTCTCAGTGGAGGTCTTGTCTGAAGTCGATATTCGCCAGAATAAAGAAATTGAAATGCCTTCGTAAGGTTTTCAATGGGATCCGTGATGATTTCTTACCCGGCGCTTCCACCAAAAATGTCACGTAGTTTCTCTCAGGAATCAGCACAACACACGAAAAGAGTTCAGTAGCAAAGTAGTTTTTATTGCTGAAGTCAACCTGACTCTACAGCTGCTGCCGTTCTGCTCTTTGCAGAGAGCGACTGCCTTTATAAACATAAAATACCCGCCAGGTGGCGTTACATTCACTTTGCATATAAAAATAAAATATGCAATTCTTTCAGTAAGTTTCAATAATTAAAAATAAATATAATAAGAATTCATAAATAATAATTACAAAAAATAATAAGTAGAAATAGATAACATTAATGATAAAATTAAGTTAAACCAATAATAACATAATTTAAACCAATCACCTGCCTGACAATATGTATGTGTTTTCTTCCACGTCATTTTTTCTTTAATAGATTATTAATATTATTAGGATTCGTATTGTTGTAAATTTTTCTTGGAGTTCATTCATGTTTCAAGCATTTTTCTCGTCATTAATTTTATAGAAAACTCTGGTTTTTGGTTCGTTATTTGATTCTCTATCTGGTTGTATGTTTTGCTTCAAATTTCTCAGTTATAGCATTATCATGTAATGATCAGATATATCAGTCTGTATAACGTTTCCAATAAAATGAACTACATTAGCTTTAGCAAAGCCATGGTCAATGCATGTTTTTGAGGTAGTTATGTTTTTCTTCATATCCCTTGTGAGTTTGTTAATAGAATATGTTTAGCCAAAAGTATAATAAATCTCTAAGTATCCCTGAACAAGAGGATTTACTGTATCGTCTAGTATATGAATGTTTATATCTCCCACTATAAGCATGGCACAATTTCTTGTATAAGTTACAAATAAGATAAAACAAAATGAGAAACAATAGCAGCTCACGAATAATTACAGTGGAGCACCGTTTATACGTTTTTCAAGGGACTGAGAAAAAAAAACGTATAAATGAAAAAACGTATAAACGAAATTCACAAAAGTTAGAATAATTTCGTAATAACCAACAATAAAAAGTCAGAGGTAAATTAAAATATTACATGGAAATGAAATACAAGAGGTATGTAATACAAAACTTCTTATTCCGGATTTAATGTACTACTAGTACTACTATTCAGCATTTCCAAAATAATTTATTTTAGATTGTAGGGCTTTTTTGGAATGCACAAAAAAAAGTTCATTGTGCACAGTTAAAAGTGCCATCTTAACTCTATCATTTAAATTACTGCTAATGCGGTATTCTTGCATGGTGTTAAAACCCGCCAAAGCGTGTTGAAAACTTGGCAGAGGTTTTTCAGTGCAATTTTCTAAGACTGCGTGCCTTTTCTAAGACTGGACAATCGGCAGGTGGGAATTTGAGATTGAAATGAGCATTTTTTTTCTCTTCTTGAGTTCTTGAAAAAAACGTATAAATGAAATTATTTAGCGTTGATATGCATTGGATTTTGCCGGGACCATTCAAAAAAACGTATAAACGAGAAACGTATAAACGGTGCTCCACTGTAAATGCCTTTCTGATTCGTTTATCGAAAGGAATTGGGAACGGCTGTTTCGTTATTTCCACCAGCACGTTAAATTCTTGTTAAATTTTCTGCAGCACGTTAAATTCATTCCAAGATTACAACTAAGATAGTTCAAAACATATAGCACTTCAGTTAAGAAATCTTTTTTTATTAGTATTAGTTGGTTTGAAAATAGCTAATAAAGTTATTTCAAAATCATTTGTATTATTACTTACAATGCATGTTTAATTTTCGTGGGTGATTGTATCAATATTTATTTCTTTTATAACATATGTTTTTCATAGTAAACCAATAAACCACCATCTTTTTTGTTTTCTCTTGCTTTATAAATCATATTAAAACCTATAAGTTGATAAGAGTTCTGGTTCTCCTAAATTACATTAATTTCAACAAGTAATATAATATCACATTATTAATGATGTTTTGTTTAGGCCTATCCAATTTTAGATAATCAAATTTTTTTCTTAAACTTCTAAAATTTAAAAATATAACAATTTAAACTTTTATTTTTATTTGATATTCTTTACTTGAAAGTCAAGAGAATAACCAAAAATTACGTCAAAATTGTTATAAATAACTAAGTGAGAAGAGAGCGATTCTAAATTATATAAAGAAAAATTAATAAACATATAAATATTTTCTTTTTCATTTATTTTCAATTCCTTATAAAATATGTATTACTTTCTTAAGTTGTAACTAATCAGATTTTAATTCTTTCCTTAACTGGTTGCTTTGTAAGATAGTTGTAAAAGATTTTGCTTAGTTTTTTTGGAAATATGCAGTTTTTCCCTTTCAAACATTTCAGTTTTTACTTCAAATTTTTATAAACATGCAGAATTTTTCAATTAAAAAAATAATACTTCATACCTAAATTAAGAGGGAAAATTGCAAAAAAATTTCCAAAATTCTTAAATGTGCCTTTTGACGTAAAATTTTCACCGAATTTTCGAAATAAAAATAAAAACAATGGAAGGACATTTGTGTTATCGGGAATGTACTGAAACTATTCGGCCAAAAATGACTGCGTTAGTTGGTCATTTCAAACAGAAGGATAAATAATTTTTTACTTTTCTGCGATATGAGAATTTCGAAGTAATTTTCGATAGTTACATCCAAATAGAAGAATCACTTTAAATTACTTTTCAGTTTTTACCAGAAAGAAAAATAAATTCTTAAATAAAAATTTAAAAACGGAAAATGAATTTTCGTTTCTCACGTCCTAAATTCTCAGATTCTTTAGGAATCAATCTTATATTTTTATTCCCCTTTTACAGTTTATTTATTTATAGTTCGAGTGAATGGCGTATATTGGATTTTATTTTGGGGAAGGGGGGGGGGGAGTCACACGTTAGGGAAAAATCAGCAACAACCCAAAAAAATAACGTCATTTTCAAAATTTTGGGAGGGAGAGGAGCCAAGATTTATTCAAATTACTACCGAACCAATTATATATAAAAAGATTTATTTAAATATTTATTAAACATTTTATACATTTCATTTTGTGATTTTAAACACAATAATAAACAATAATAATGCTTATAATATTAGTGTATACAACAGTTCCATAGTAAAAATTACCCTAACCTGATAATACAGGAACAGTTACTGAATGTATAACTTCGCTATGTTATAAAGTAATCCGTACATTAAATGATGCTATTGTCAAAAATAAATGCGAATTAACAGAAATTATCGTTTTAAATTACATGTCGTAATTTCTCAAGATAAATATTTTAAGGAGATAAAGACCATATTTCAGATATTTATGAGTTAATTAGTAATTATTTAATTAACCAATCAAGTGAGCCTTCACAGTTGAGTTAAGATGGCGTCTTCAACTCTATTGTGTTTCAACCACATAAACCTGGAAAACCCTTAAAAAGTGCTGCTAAGGTTATCATTCCTAATGTTTTGTGCAAGTTAAGAGAGAAGCACCAGGATCAGTCGGAGAATGCAATAACAGCTATGGTTGCTGAACTAACAGGTGTGTCCACAGCAAGTATTAACCGTATGAAGAGCGAAGTCAAAGAAAGCGGGCTTGTTTCAACTCCCGGGAAGAAACGACCGTTGAAAATTAATACGCAAACAAGGTTACAGATTTACGATACCTTCGCACTGACATGCCTATGGAGGAAAGTTCATAGTTTTTATTTTAGAAATGAAATTCCGACAGCATTAAAAGTGATGGAAGCTATTAACGAAGATGAAGAATTGCCCAACATTTGTGTGGGAACTGTTCGAAATTTATTGAAGGATTTGGGATTCACAAGACTGAGATTGTAGGCCTAATACCGACGCTGAGACACGGCCCTGAGAAATTCATTGAGTCATATGAAAAACGGCCCTTTTCAGTGCCACCAATTCTTTACGAAAGAGGATTAATTTGCTTTTCTATTTCATAGGAATTTATTTTCAGAATAAAGATTATATTTGTTTAAAAAAAAAACGACATGACAATATCTCTTCCATATGTTTTAGCTATCATTTATTTGTTATAAAATATTTATAAAAGTTGAAATGAAATAGAGGTCTATGTAAAAATAAAAGTCAAATAAGAAAGAATTTTCATTACAATTTTAATAATTGTTTTAAATATCTGTAATAAATTTTAATTACAAAAATTTATATTGAAATCTGATTCTGAGTAAGTACAAATTCAATTTTTAAAAAAAAGTTTGCATTTTTCTGTTATTTTCGTTTTAAAGTCTTATAACTTAAGACTTCTTTTAAAATTACAAATAGATTGCTTCTTTAATAAGTTGAATTTCTATCTGTTCTTTTTTTTTTTTTTTTGAAATTGCTAAATATACAATAGAAATATATTGCGATATCGGTAATGAAAATTCGTTTTGTTTACATTTGAAAAAGCATCATGTGGGCGCGGAGGGATACTTTCAGATGCTCGGTGAGACGCCACTTGGTGTGATTTGGCTCCCTAACTATTTCTGTATTAACAGGTTAAGGTAATTTTTACTATAATTAATTAATCCCTGTACGGGCTATTGCCTTGACAAGGGGTGGGAGTACGCCTCTTTTTTTTTTTTTCTTTTTTTTTTTTACTTAATTGCCTCTGTATTTTTTATTATATCAGACCACTTCTCCATTACCTTATTTATAACCATACATAAATTTATATTACATTTTCCTTCATATAACATTTTTACTATTATCTCTTTCTCTGTATGTTCGTTTTTCACTTTTAACTGTTTATTTCATGTTATTTTAAAACTTTCACAATAAAATATATGTTCCAATGTTAATTTTCCTATATTACAAAAATTTACATATATTTTCTTCTTTTTTGTTATATATATTTAAATTATTATAATTTCCACATCTTATTTTCAAATATATCTTTTTTATCCACTATTTATCAGTTCCATTGAGATAATATTTCATTATATTATTCGTGTGAATATTTTTATACCAAATATTATAAGTGGACTATATTATTTTATGCCTCAATTCTTCCCACTCGTTATCCTCCATTCTTTGTTTTATTTCCATAAATACCTTTTTATTTCCAAACCTAAAATTTTCGTCCATCCACTCATCTGATAGACCGATACTATTTAAACATTTTGAAATTTCCTTTCTCCATTTATTTCTTAGCCATTTACTCTATCATTTTCCATTTGAATTCAACACTCTTTTGGAAACCTGTAATCTTCCATCTCAAAAATCTACCTAATATAATTTACAGCCTTTTTCAGTTGAAGGGTAAACATTTCTTCAAAACTAATTTTCATTCTCAAATTATAATTTGGGGTATTCCAATTTAATCCTAAAAGAATTTTGTATATATTTTCTTTGTACAGTATACTCAGTGCAAAATTCATGAGAAGGCTTGCAGTTCCAACATTTTTGATAACCATAAGGTCTGTGACGATTTTTCCAACATGTGCTTCAAAGACAATCCTCTTTAGGTGA
>JAFIDM010025542.1:0-10398 GCA_023159025.1 Thereuonema tuberculata
AAAAAAAGCATAAAAAACACTAAAAAATTCCTATAAATTGTATTGAAGTAATAATGTTTTTTCTTTACCTCCCCTTGTTTTATCCATAATAATGGTACAACACCTAACATAATGATGTAGTCTTTTCCCATTGTTCAAGAAGTTTCGTTCCCATTGTAAACCATATCATTGTTGTGTATTCTGTGTAAACCATATCATTGTTGTGTATTCTGTGTAAACTACATCATTTTTGTGTATTCTGTATAAAAAAAGGATTTTTTAAAAAAAACGTCCGACGAAGCAAATTTGAAAAAAATTTGCGAAATATCACGATTAAAAGATTTTATGAAAGTTATAGTGCAGTTATGGAGAAATTTCTATAATACTAGGTGAAATATTTTTCAGTTTTTTAATGTGCTAATGCATTTTCATTTCCATTATTTTTTTTAATATTATTTTATAACAGTACCCTATCTAATATTCCGCCGGAAGATGGACAGACTGATAATAAAGATCCATGTGAGGATGTTAATGTGATACCAGCTTCATCTCCAAATTTGATAAAAAAAAAAATGTCAAATTACAAATTCAGCAAATTCCCACCGAAGGTAAAGAAGAGAGTAGTATTCTCTCCACAGTTCTTTCTTGCAATCGAGGCAGCAACAAAACGAAACAGAAATATTTTTTAGAAGTTAAGCGGCCACGATAAACACATTTCCTGGCCAAGAAATTCTTGAGGCGAAAGAAAAAGTATTTACATTAATACATAATATTAAAAGACGATTGATACAGAAGCAACAAATGTCTTCGGCGTCTGGGAGTGCTTTAACAGACAAAGATGAAGAACAAATGTATTGATTTTAAGTTTCATCTATTTTCTTATAAAATAAATGAATTATCAGAACTATAATATCTTCCTTGGGATTAAGTTTTACATCTTTTTTCAAACAATCATTTACATTAATTAATATAAGATTATTATAATTTACTATATTACAACTTACTATATGAATTAAATCCAATTAAATTAATGATTTCAACTGTTTAATGATTCCAGGATTAAAAGAAATTACTTAAAGAAATTAAGAAAAAAATCAACAATGACATTCAGTAATTTATTGATACTTTTTAAGCTAATTCTTTTATCCATGCTTTAATTTTGCTTAACATTAACATGAAAAATTATTTAAAAATTTTTTAACAGAATTAAAAAAAAAAAAATAAATAGGTAAAAATGATCTTGCCTTAATGTCACAGCTAACTTCTCTTCTGCAGTATTAGGATATTTATTGCAATTTGTTGCTGTTGGATCTGTATATTCTCGGATTCCACTCAAAACAAAGTGAAATTGGCTTTTATTCAAACGAAAAAAAAGCCATGAAATTTCTCTTCATCATCTAACAGATGCCTTGTAATTAAATTGTTGTAATATCCTTCCATGTGCCTTCGTTTAAAAATTATATTTTTTTTTTCTTTTGGGCCGATCAGAGATTAAGGCTTCTCTTTCGGCTTGCTCGCGCAAGAAAAATATTGTCGCCAGAGCAAAAGAATCCATTGCGACTGAAAACGCGGGAAAAGCATATCACCCTCCTTGACTTGGGCTAAAGCGACGCTGTTGAAAAGCTGTTGAAACAGCTTCAATAGCTACATCCTCTTGTAGCCTAAAGGGAAACTGCAACTTCGCCAACCGCTCCACGTCAAACGCCCGCAATGGAATCCCACCTTTACACTAAAAACTTTAGACCGTCTTCCATAGTATTCTCCCTCTTGTTCACAATTCTCACAACCAGAAGTATCCTTAAGATGTGCTCTACGTTCAATAAAGCTTCCTGCAAAAGCATCAGCAAGAATGCAACTTAATCTAAAAAAATATTTCTGTCCTGTATTTAAAATTATCCCATTTTGTTCAAGCTCTTAAGACTTCTTTGATAAATGGTTCAAGAAAAGCTTCACAGCTCGATGGTTTTCTATTGCCAAAAAACAATGCTATTATGAATGTCTGTTTCCGAACTGTCTGGTCAACAATTCCTAACAAACGCTAGAAATAGTAGTTGACTTTTCTAAGAATAGTGCATCAGCATTAACTATTACAGTAATGATTGTTTTTTGTTAGGATGCAATTTGTGAATTATATTTTGAACTATAGGATAATGTGATGAGCAAATGCATTCTGAAAGTATATCTTAAGTTTTGTTCAATTCCAAAATATCTAAATGACCCATTGTTGTAGGCCTACTTAAGAGGATTTTGGAGTCTCCAAAGGAATAGGAGTATCACTAGGTAAACAAGATAATACTGGAGTTACAATATGCAGTAAACTACTCAGTGCTTTGTTAGTTATGTTATGCTCCTTGAACCAACAATTAACTGTTCGTTTTTAAGTGAAGAATCAGTTGATTTATGACATGTTAAATTAGAATCAAAAGAAGCGGAATCATTTGACAAATTAGAACAAGTATCATTTGAATACAATAATTTTAAATTTGATTCTTTACTGATAACATTACTTTCTTTATTCGCAAGCAAAGGATTAACTTCTACAACAGAAGATTCATGAAGCAATTTTTCTACATCTCGATCGTTCTGAATTGCCGGTATACATACTTCGTTTAGTGCCTTGGATTTTTTCGGCGAAGTCCTCTCCCTCCATTTTTTCATGATTGGAACAATTTCAGTTTCTGTTGCATTAGAAGTACCTCAATTGCGACGAACAGCATCTGAGAAATAAAAATTAATTAACTTAGAAAAAATTAAGTTTAACGTGCTGTGCATATAAGTAAATACAGGAAAGGAAACGCAGCACTTAAATAAAAGAAGAAATTGCCTTTCTGGTTAGATTATGGAAAGGAAGTGGGAACGGCCGTTTCGTCCTTCTACGGACTCATCAGCCCAATCCCCGCCTTCCCTTAACAGAATCAGAAAGGCAAGATCTTGTTAGTAAAAGTCACGGTCCACCTGGCCGTGACCCCACCACCAACAAAAAGCAATAAAATAAATTGCTGCGTCTCTCGACGCCAGCAAAAAGACTTTTTCCTACGAGAGTAGGCTGAAAGGAATTAAATAAGAACAGGCGGGGTTTGGGCTGATGAGTCCGTAGAACGACAAAACGGCCGTTCCCAATTCCTTTCCATAATCTAATCACAAAGGCAATTTCTTCTTTTATTCAAGTGCTGCTTTTCCTTTCCTTTATTTACTCATATTCACAGCATGTTAAATTTCTTTTCTTTTTTACTTAGTAAATGTTGTTTGGAACCTTCTGTTCTTATTTAATTCCTGGCGTCGAGAGACGCAGCAATTTATTTTATTGCCTTTTGTTGTTGGTGGCGAGGTTGGCCGTGACTTTTACTAATAAGATCTTGCCTTTCTGATTCTGTTAAGGGAAGGCGGGGATTGGGCTGATGAGCTCGTAGAAGAATGAAAAGGCCGTTCCAATTCCTTCCCATAATCTAATCAGAAAGTGCTGCGTTTCCTTTCCTTTATTTCCTTTATTTAAAATTAAAAAACTTAAAAGTTTTTAAGTATTTTTTTAGCTTGCCGGAATGTTAGGGCTTTTTCCCCTCCCTTCTTGAATTTCAACATCGTGGGCATCAACATGAATTTCATGTCTAAATTATTTTGCTTATTGTCTATAATATTAAATTCACATTATTTATGCTTACATCTGTACGATTTGTTTTCATTTAGTTATAAAAACTTGCTCACCTATAACAACAGCTATAAGACCTAGATCATTCAAAGCTTTCTTTGATTTCTTCCAACGCAATGGAATTTTAAGGCTAATTCATTTGTAAATTTCTTTTCAGTAGCTGTCGTATCAAATGGGAAACAGATCTTCCTCCTGTCAATCTGTGTCTTTTCTCCTGGGAAAGAACAATCAAATAATGTGGTTAGACTTCATTCCAATATTAAAGAAAAACAATTAATGATTTGAACATATGTTTGTTAACAAAAGAAAATTCCACTTGTTCTCCCTCGATATAGAAAACATGTATACAAACATTCCTGTGGAAGATATTTTAGTCATCATGGAAGATTTAGCTTTTAAAAACAAAGAAATACTATTAAGATATAATATGGACAATAAAGAGCTAATGGAACTAGTAGAATTAATCACACAAAATTCATACTTTAAACACAATAATAAAATGTTCAAACAAATTAAGGGATTTCCTATGGGTTCTCCCTTATCAGGAACATTGTGTAATTTGTATATGAATTATTTTGAGTGCAAATTTTTAAATGAATGTAAATACAATATGCAATATTATCGTTATGCGGATGACATACTTATTATATGGTTTGGATTGGTAAGGCAATTTGATATATTCTTTAATGACAAACAAAAGAAACAAAGAAATCAAATTTAAAATGGAATGAGAAATAGATAATGAATTAATTTTCTAGATTTATGTTTAATCAATAAGAAGAATAAAATAACTTTAAAACATTACAGAAAAAAATTTAAAAGTGATCATATTTTAAACTTTGAATCAGGTCACGATATAAATATCAAAAGAAACATAATTGATAATTATATAAGAATTGACAGATCGTCTAGCACAGAAGAAGATTATAAGAATGAAATCAAGAACACGAAAATAATTCTAAACAAAAATGAATACAATGAAAAATTCATTTAATTCTAATATCCAAAAATATAACACTTTCAACATTAAAGAATTAAATGAAGATAAAGAAAAGAAAAGGTTTTTCATTCCTTACCTTAATCAATATTGAAAAAGATTTGCATAGATTTTAACATTAATATTGGATTTAATTATAATAATAAATTAAAGAATTTTTTATGTAAAAAACCTAATGAAAGTGACAAAATAGGAGAAATGGGGACAATATATAAAATAGAATGTTTATATTGTGACGAATTTTATCTAGGGGAGACCAAAGGACTATTAAAGAAAGGGCCCAGGAACATGGATACTACATTAGAAGCAAGTTAATTGATAAATCAGAAATGGCAGAACATTGTTCCAGGAAAGCACATTGCATTAATAAAGAAATTAAAATTTTATGTGTTGAGAAGGATTGTAAAATACAAAAGACAATAGAAAGC
Source organism: Thereuonema tuberculata (assembly GCA_023159025.1). Classification (NCBI taxonomy): domain Eukaryota; kingdom Metazoa; phylum Arthropoda; class Chilopoda; order Scutigeromorpha; family Scutigeridae; genus Thereuonema; species Thereuonema tuberculata. The sequence goes on from JAFIDM010025542.1 coordinate 5,051, forward strand.
TTATACATCAGAAATACTAAGGATATAAATATAAATAGAAACAATGTATTGAGGTTGGTAATGTTATTGTAAACATGACTAGAGATTTGATTAGATCATCTCGATGTAACAATAAGGTGAGAATTGATGAGCTGAATTGTTAAAGTGATTTGTTACTACAATGGAATGTTACAACTATCACGGCTTTGCTTTTCCCATATTTGTTATAATATCATGTCGTAATAGTATTATTATAGCTTGAAAAAGAAGAGAAGTGTAAAATGTATCTTCGAAAATTTGCATTATGAATAAATGTAATATATTATCCATTCTGTTTGTATAAAAAAGGTTTAATTGATATTAATCATATTCATATATTGGTAAACACCATATTTAAGATGCAATGGTTCAAATTTGAAGATTCTACTTATCAACAAAAGAAGGGGATATTCATGGGTTTGCCATCCTCGGCCATAATTGCTGAATAAGTTATGCATTTCCTGGAATCTAAATTATGGAAAATGGAATTAATCAATAAGAATATCTCCTTCATCTGTAGATGTGTAGATGATATCTTTTTGTTGGTTAATAAGAATGAAACTCACAACATTTTATCTGCTTTCAATGAAATTGATAACGATATAAAATTCACACTGGAATTAGAAAATAACAACAAAATTCCTTTCCTGGATGTCCTAATAATTAGACATAAGGGTCAATTTAATACCACAGTGTTACAATACTGAAGTATCAATTAAGAATGCGCTACAATATAATTTACGATAGATTATTTATATGTTACATTTGCAAATTGTGATTTTATTGTTATCCAAAATTGTTACATTTAAATTTTAATTCCGAGCCTTGTTTTCCTTTTCATGTATTTATTTATTTAATAGTCTATCATCTGACGACGAAGGAAGAGTACCTTCGCAACATGTAATGAAATTATTTATTATTTATATCTCTATTGTTTTTGTGTGTTTGGTCCTTTGTATTAATTATAAATGTAACGATTAATGATGTTAAAAAATTTTTTTTAACGTATGTGAGATAAAATGTTTAAATTAATAAAATGCCAACACACAATGTCAAGATAAAATTCTAGTTTATAAAAAGTATAAATGCTTATTTAGTATTTTACCATTTTATAAACTAGAATTTTATCTTGATATTGTTTTATTTAAATTATTACAACACAATCAATAAATCAGAAATCAAACCTCAGTAAATCAAGCCAAGCCAGTATTACTTAAATATTGTCTTACCAGTTTTGCTGCAATTTCAGGAATGGTCAGCTACTCTTCTACTTCTTTGAGTTCTTCCTCAATGGTAATTGGTAATAAAGAAAGATGTTCTAAAAGTGAAGAGTCTAATAAACAATCTTCAACATCACTTGTTTAAAAGTGAATGCAGAATATCTTACTTTTCACTAATTTCATCAAGCCTCTTGGTAATTTTTAGAAGTTCCCTAATTATCAGTTTCAAAGCTACAATAGGAAAAAACAAAAATAAAAAAATAATTACTTGAGTTTCAGTAAAGGTTCGAATCCAAATTACAATATTGTAGTATATGGGTTCCCATCAGTTCCCCGAGCTTTATTAGTTTGTAATTTTAAATGTTTTATATATCTCATTTTTTCTATATTATTATACCTACGTTTTTATATTTTAAAAAGTACTTTTCTGTACTAAAATCTCTTTTCACCTTATAATTCTCATATAATTCCCTCCTAATAATTTAATAAAACGATTCTCTATATCTTTTATGTCCATGTGTCTTGCCTTCTTAAGTTATTTTTCAAAAATTTCTGGACCAGTTTTAATACTCTGAAGTTTAATTATATGTTTATTACCTTCATATTCTACTTTTAATTAGATAAATTATATTATTTTTTATTAGAAATACAATGTGATCGTAATTAAACTTGGACTATTCAGAGCACTTTGTAGCTGTAACCAATAAGCGGATTGGCACCCGACTTTGTATACAGACTCTTCCACGAATGCGAAAAAGGATTACGCAAAAAAAAAACAAAAAACAAACAAACAAACAAATATCTAGGGGGCGCTTTTACAGCAAAACAAATGAAAAGCACCGTAAATACAAAATTGTTCCATACTTTTTTTTGTAGCTCTTTCCTCCTACAATACTTATTATAAAAAATCTTCAACATCACTCAAAATAAACGTAATAATTTACATTTATTTTCAAAGGCAAATTTTCGAGGAGAATACTGGTCTCCTCTTTCTCAAGCCTATTTCCATAACAATAAGTTTGCGAAATTTTGAACAATAACATGTCTACACACTGTAAGTTACATCGTATTCACTTTTTGTTAATAAAAAAAATAATGACACACTTTTCAAACTTCCTATTATTGACAATTTTTGGAAAAAAAAAATACTTGAGGTATCGTAAAATACAATATTTTCAGTTATTGATAAGTACAATAAATAATCTGGATTTGAAAACTTCATAATGGTTAAATATTTTTAATAATCTAATTCTTTGATTACAACTTCATTATTGAAATTTGTAAGTAGTTTATCAATAAATTCTTTAGCTAATCTCACGAAATATTTACTAACTTCAATTCCCTCATTCCTGTTTAAATTCCTACCATTCTGTAAATACCCAAGACCAACTTAAAATGATTTTATTCTTTTAATTTTACATTTATCAACATTACGGATTAAACTTACTGAAAACAATTTTCCAAAAATTCCTACTTCTGTAATTTAAAAAGTTTTATGCATATGTTATAGAAAGGTGTCAGATACAAACCAACCGTTTCTAATAAACTCAAAAGATTATTAAATATCTTAATAAAAAAAAAATAAAACATAAGAAAAGCATGCCTTCTTTTTCAACAAACAATCTGTTTTTGTTTTTGTCTCTCGGTACAGATTTTTTGGAAAAACGATTTTTCACAATTTTCTTTTCTCTAAATGTTTCTTTAAGCCTTTCTTAACAGTTTGGTTTCATTTCGTTTGTTTTATAACAAACAGATAATAACTTTTGTTATAAAATTTGATCAGTATATTAAAAATTAAAAACATTATCATAATAATAAAAGATAACATTTATAGCAAACCGGAAGCATTCATTTCTTTAGCTATTTCATCCCATAATTTGTCAATAACATCCTTTTTAGAATGATCTTTCAGTTGATAATTATTGTGTGGACCGTACCTGAACCAGAACAACCAGTTTCTCTAAATCTATTTCCATAATTTCAAAAATGAAAGTTTTCGCCGAACGCAACGAAATCCCATTCAACAAGCCTAGGCATACATACTGTATGTATGTATGTTTGTAGGGATATGCTTTGAAACACACTTCCTGTTCAGACAGGATTCCCTAAGGATTTATTAGAGTTTCTCTCTTAATCCAAGCAAGTTTTAAGAAATTGTTGTTAAAGATTTTTTTTTTTTTTGGGGGGGGGGGGGGGGCTTAAGTAAGAAGAGTTACAATATGACAATTAATCTGGAATACATTTATAGTTAAATCGTATTATACTTTCAACAAGAGTTGCTAATATTTTACAGCTATCAGAGTTCCTGTGAATTAACAGTCTTTAGATTCTTCATTTTTTTGAAGTATCCTTTTAAATAAAGTTCACTTTAAAAAAAAAAAATAGTTCTTTTCCTAAAAGTCTATCACAATGATTACAGTTCTCACGTGTTTTATTCTCAAATTATATTTCTGAATTACTATCATCACTGTCTAGAAATACTCGTCTCGTAATTCCTCTTCAACGGAGGGAAGTATTTCTTCTTAGCTCTCGGGATACGATTAAAATATACAAAAACACTTACTTGCGTTCTTGATTTGAGACTATATTTCTCCTTAGATTTGATCACTGCAGATACATTTTATGAAATATCCTGGTAGGAGTACAAACACTTTGCTGTGGCTTCGTTCGAATCGAATATAGTCCTAGCAATTATCCCTACTAGTCGATCTGCTCCTGTAAATATTAATACACATTAATATTTACGTATCTAACAAGAGATTCCCTTTTTATTTTATAATTAATCTCATGCTTGACATTCAGCATCTCAGAAGAAGTTCAATTAAAACATATTTCTCTTTGGAAATCTCAGTCCTGCTTCGTTTTGTAAGTATGAAAAATGTCCGATCCTTTCAGTTTTCATCATCTAAAATCACACAGCAATCCACGATACTTTCCAGCAGCATTCAGTTGAATATTGTTGTCATGCATACTATTAATTATTATTATAATCAATTCTTAGTGAACTTTCTCATTAACACTTTCTCAAACGGAATTTATTTTCCTTAATTTGCTATTTGTCATCCGATTTATTAATATTTTTTTCATCTCAAAAAAAATAATCAAATTGATTTTTAAACATATTTCATAATAAAAAAATCTACAATTTTTAATTTTATTCAGATCCAATTCACCCTTGAATCCTAATAAGTGTTCCAGTAATTTATCCTCTTCCCAGTTATTTGGGTTTAAGTTAATATTTTTTGAGAGTTCGATTCTTTTATTTTTATCGCAATTTAAACATATTGGTCCCTTTTAAGACCATATTTCTGTTCTTTTATTTATCGCCAGTGATCTACACTCGAAAAGTAAAGAACTTCTATAGGAATTATCGTAAATATTCTGATATAGGGGAGCCCTTTTATTTTGAGACTGTCACGTAGATGTCAATTGATAATCTACACGTGATGTCGTTGAGACTCTTTTGTTTTTTTTCTTATTTTTACACCAGGATTCTCTTAGACATAAGTCAGGATGTATACTTTTAAGTCAGGTGTGTTTCAAATGTTAACTTTCGCTAAGCATTATTTATGACCAATGTTTCAAATTAAAATAAATGAAATTAACTTCAAGTTAAAACAAAAACAACAGACATTTATTTATTAAGATACAAAAAGAAAATGAAAGATAATTACTCAAATTGCAGGAACGTCTTTCTGAATTGGCGAAAATATTAGCCCCAAGTTGGTGAAACGGGAGTTTTATCCACTCTATTCTAAATCAATTCACAATTGATCATGCTTATCAAATCTATATCAAACCAGTCCTTAACAACAGGAATTATCGATTCTCTTTATACTCTGTTTATCTCCAATCCTTCAATCTTAGTTAATATAATTACGCTACGTATTCAACAAATCCCCCGAATTCCCAGATGAACATTTTCCGACTAATGCTTATTAATTCGTTAAGCACGACTCAACCATAGCTTCACGATCCTCTATTTTCTCTTGACGAGATAAATTACGCCATGCAATTAAAGAAAGAAAATTAACACTTAACCCTTTTATTTTTTTCTTTATATAGACCTCATCCAATCACCGTACTATACCTTCGTCTAGGAGGATCCGA
>JAFIDM010025543.1:0-10398 GCA_023159025.1 Thereuonema tuberculata
TACTATTTTACTTGCTATTTTTTTGTGACGAATTAATTGTAATTTTACTTTTCACTGTGGTTCCCCAGCAATAATTGTCAACAGTTAATCTTTCGATCGAATTAGTTTAAACGTTGGGGTTTACGTACATTGGCAGAATCCATTATAATACTTTGAAAAAGTGCCATTAAACAAACAAAGAAGAAGAAACAAACAAAGAAGTTTTCGTAATTTAATTAATTGTATCTATTCTAATAGATACAATGTTATAGATACAATAAAGAAATATAAATTACTTTATTGTATCTATAATACAGTGATCCCTCGCTATTTCGCGCCTCAAGTCTCCCGGCTTCAGTGCATCGCGGGTTTTTCAAAAATATTCATCGAAAAATAAAAATTCAAAAATACCGCCATATCGGCGGCCGTATTGTGGAAAGCAGCGCTGTTTCATCGTGATACGCGAGAGAAATGGCTTCCAGAGAGAGAGAGAGCAGCTCTCTCAGAGGCTTGTACATAGCCACAGGAAGTCAGACAAGGCACGTGATATAAATATAAATAAATGTATGTGTATAAATATACATGTTTTAAACATTCTGGAACCCACACACATACGAAAATTCCTAGGGGGAGGGGGGCCAATCCTACTTCGCGGATTTTCAACTATCGCGGGGGGCTCTGGTCCCCATTAACCGCGATAAACGAGGGATTACTGTATATTGTATCTATAATATATTGTATCTATAATATATTGTTACCTATTCATAATACGGTCATTGCAACCAATTAAAAAAAAACTACCTACAAATTGATTTTATTAAACCTAACAAAAACCTTAAATTTATATACATTAAGTCAAACATACGCTTACCTATTACGATTAGTACCTATTATATTAGGAAACGCCTAGAATTATTCAATTGAATTAACCAAACACATCCAGAAAAATTAGTTCGCTGAAGCACAACTGTTGCGTAATGCTAGGCGAATACGTAGCAATCTGCGGCAATATTGTGGGACAATATTGCCCCTTTTTATTGCTGACAACCGTTGTCAGTTCAGATCACGCGCGAACACGTAGTTTTTCCGCAACGAATATTGCCGTGACAATTAATAGTTACGGCGCTTCTCACTAGGGCGAGCCAAAGAGAGCGTGTTTCCGTACAGAATTGCTATAGTATTTAAACGCCGTCCCTCTGTAGAAATCAATTACAATTCTTTCATTATCAATCGACAAAATGTTGTTGTTGGAATTATCTGTTTTGGGCCGATCCATTTTGCTGATTTTTAGCCCTTTTTTCTCAAACAAAATGGCCGGCGTGAGTGACTGAAATGCCTATTTTGAAGCCCCGCCTCCTTTGACGTCACCATTGTCACGTGATTTCATCCGTTCATGTGATTCGCTCTCGTTCCAGCAATACGTTGCGACAACTAAAATTGTTCCTTTTTTTCCGACAATCTCAATTGTCTTGAAATGGGCAATCTTTGACAATATTGTTCATTTTTATTGCCGCAAACGGTTGTCAGCAATGAAAAGGGACAATATTGTCCCACAATATTGCCGCAGATTGCTACGTATTCGCCCAGCTTTAGGAGCCGACCACACGACTGAACCGTATGGCATGGTACCTCGCTCGCTGACCTGGGCATTCACAGTTCGGCCCTTCTCGGTAATGTGCGGTTCTCGTCGATAGATTTATAATAGTAGTGCAGATTATAACGGCAGTTATAGTTCCAATTGCCATTTTTAAATTACAAATAAGCAGACGGATCGGATATAAATAAACAATCTGAGATTCAAAAAAGAGGGTTGAATACATTCATTATTGATGGGGAAAGGTGAAGGAAACATGAATAAAAAAAATAAAAAAACCAATATAAAATGAGTTACAAAATTGTATTTTTAAAAATTTGTTTTGTTTTTGTTTTATTGAAATAGTTTCTTTAATTCCATTTTTGAAACCTTTTCAATGTACTCGATGTTACGTAAATCATAATGATTTTCCGCCTGGTTTTTTTTCAATCTATTATTTGTGAATTTAAACCTTTATTTAAATATTTTTAATTACTTACGTAAATTTGTTATCTGTATTTATAATGATTATTTTATTGTATTAATTTCATTATATCATAGCATGTCCTTGTTATTATACATATAATTGTAACTTATTTTACGGTATATTGTTTTTTGACTCATGTTTCCTTCCCCTTTCCCCCATTAATAATGTATTCGACCTCTTTTTTTAATCTCAGATTATCAGATTGGTTGACGTTTATGTTTACTGCTCCGCTCCTATTGGTCGTAGCGTGATGTTATATAGCCTGTAACCTTCCTCAATAAACGGGCTATCTAACGCAAAAAGAATTTTTCAAATCGGACTGAGATTAGCGTTCAAACACACAAACTCTTCTGCTTTAAAATAGTGAATATAGATTAATGATTTCTATGTTATTTGAATTCTCTCCTATTTCTATCTCATGTCCCACTTATTTTTTAATGAAATGAAGCTGATTATCAGAAATATCACAATTACTTTGAATCAGTGGCGGATTTAGCACTTGAGAGGCCCTAGGCGCAATTCAATTTTGAGGCCCCCCTCTAAATATTTTCACTACCCCTACACAAGGGCGTACCAACGCCTTTGGGGGGTTCCATTATTCCACAACCAAAAAAAAAAAAAAAGAAATACTTCTTGGGTGGATGGGGCGCCTAGGCTGACTGGTGAGGCCCCCTAGGCTTGCTGTTACAACCAAAATAAAAAAATTTGTTTTTATTTTGAGAGCTAAATTTTGAGGCCCCCTTGATTTATGAGGCCCGTGGCGCACGCCTCCTGCGCCTATGCGGAAATCCGCCACTGCTTTGAATTGAACGAATAGTAATCGTTATAAATCATAAATATTGAAATCTTAAAATTCGAATTAGTTAAATAGCGAAGAACTGCTCTTTTGTATAGAAAAATATAATAAGCTATGACAAAACCAAAATACTGTTTAATTTGGTTTCTTCTATTTTAGAACCCTTTTATTACTATTTAAAAAAAATAAAATAAAATAGAAGTCAATCTGTTATTTCTTGTGAGATAAATTAAGGATGTATCTACAAATGTATTTAATAACATACCACTAACACGGTCATATCACTACCATTCCTAGGGGTGTGTGGGGCCTCCTTTCTTCAATGATAATGCCCTTATCCCTTCCCTCCCTCCCTCCCTCCGGTCCAACTTCCCACAAACCTCCTTACAGACACTTTTTAAATCTTCATATTATTTTGTTTATCTACAGCTCATGGGCTTTGTTGGAGAGAACCCAATTTAAAAGAAAAGGAAAATAACTACATTTTTATGGCTGGCCCAATGGAAGCTTGATCATACTCTACATAAAATAATAATAATAATAATAACAATAAAAAAAAAAACAACCAACCACGAGGCCCCAGGCGACAGCCTACATTCAAACATTTAAAAAAAAATATCTCTCAAATCATAAGCGAACAGCGTTCCTAGGAAAAAAAAACCCAAAATTTCTTACTTCAACTACTCACGTCATCGAACAATTTGTCTTCTTTTTTTAGAATTCTAATATCTTTTCACCTGCCATAGAGATCTTGAAACGTCCATGTTACTTATTATATTATTTGTAATATATTTTTATATTGATTTTTTTTCTTCATTAATGAACTTATAATTATCACCTACACACTCATTACCCATGAAAATACACTTAAAAAGCAATAACAATGTTCATCAATAAGAAGTGGTAATCAATAATAAAATCACAATTACATGAAACTGTTTTCCTATATCATGTTACTATTGAGGATTTTGAATACTTAATTAGAATTTTGTAAAACCTCAACAATTGTCCAAATAAATACAGTATCCAAGAAATTAATAATCTTCTTTATTCTTCATTTTCTTCACAAATTTTCCTTTACAATATTTCGAAAACCTTATTGGGTTTCTTTCTCAAGTTAACAAATAAAAAGAAAAAGAAACACACCATTTCTTCTTCCAAAAATATTTCGGAATAAAAATCTAAACATCGGCAGAGGAGGGGAATTTTTCCACGCTTCTTTCTCCTCCAAACGGGCCCTAGGGTCTACCCAGCCCTCTATAGAATGGGTACCGGGTTTCTTTCCCGGGAGTTAAAGGCGGGCGAGCGACGGGCCGACCCCCCGTCGTCAACTTTGTCCCGTAGGTTCTGAACACTGGAGCCTACCCTCCAGCTGCATTGCGCGGTCCTCTGGGCCTGATCGCAACTTTAACTTTAACTAAATCTAAACAATCATAAAAATTGAAATCTAACATGCGTATCATATTATAAAAACGTAGTACGTTCCGTGTCATATATATGTTACACAATTCATTATTACAATCCACTATTGTTAATAATAAACATACAAATAATATATGATTGAAATAATAATAAACATACAATTTTAAATAAATATTCTCAGGGAAATGCTGTTACTTGAAACAATTGTCTAGATTTATGTAGACGGGATATTTAAGTTTAAATTCTTCTAGTTTGACAAACCAACGTTTTTAATATAAAGTTCCAATGTCTCAACTTTGAAGGAATTTGAAACCAACATTTCCACTTCTTCAATAACAAATGTCCAAATTCTGTAGACGGAAGTTTTTACTGATCCTATCCAATCCAACCTTTAAAAATAAAGTTCCAATGTCTCTTTTGACAAAATTCATGATCGTTCATTAATCCATCCAAAATATCACTACACCCAAAATGTCTTTTCACCTTATGTTTATTATTTACAATAGTGGATTATAATAATGAATGGTATAACATATGTGACATATTACGTGCTATAATTGTTATGATACCCATGTTAGATTTCAATTTTCATGATTATTTAGATTTTTATTCCGAAATATTTTTGGAAGAAGAAATGTTGTATTTCTTTTTCTTTTTATTTGTTAACTTGAGAAAGAAAACCGATAAGGTTTTCGAAATATTGTAAAGGAGAATTTGTGAAGAAGATGAAGAATAAAGATGATTATTAATATCAGGACACTATATTTATTTTCATTCAAGATGAGTTTAGTTTATAATTATCCATATAAATTCATCCTATTAGTTTATTTGGTTACTTATTTTTTTTTTCTTTTCTTTAGCCAGGATTTGAGTAAGAGATTCGAGTGGCAAAATAACATAATTCCGAAGACAAGTGAAAATAACTTATATTGGAAAAGTACACCTCCACAAGTCAATGGTTTGTTGGAAAAGTTCTAAGTAATTTTCTGAATTTTAATTAACTCAATTCCTTACTTGAATTATATTTTAAATAAACTCTTTATTGATATTTTCTTCAGATAATAATTACGTTTCAATTGAACATCTTTTAGATAAAGGTTTATTTTAAAATCAAATAGAAAAAAAAATAAACCCGGTAAAGGACGTTCAATTGATTTTTGCAATAAACAAATTCATGCCAATCATAACAATTAAATTTTAATTATTAAACAAAGTATAAAAATCCATTTATTTATTAAATACAAGATTTAATTATCTTCAACACAAAAATAAATGGGTTGAAAAGTAAATGGGTTCTTTAAATCTTATGTATAACATGGATTTGCTAATGATAGGATTTTTTCTTTTCTGTATTACATTAAAAGGTTCGAAAATTCCAAAGTAACAGCGCTACTCAAAAAAATAATTGCTACTTTACAGATACTTTTTGAATTGTACAGAAATAGAGTACATTTCGTAATCTTAAAATAGAAGTAAAATGAACATTACACAATTCCTCTACACTGTTTAGTTATTAATTTGTATTGTAAAGTTGTTTTTTATTATATTCCATATTTTTGGGTTGGAAGTTATTATTATTATAATTCAACAAGCATTTTAACTAAATGTTTCGATTGCTCTATGGAAGAAGACTGAGGATAAAAATAGGATCTTATTAAAAAAAACTAGATAGATTTCTACGGCTGATCCAAAATGCTTTAGCTCCTAATTATTAGGATGAAAACAAAAACCGTCGTCTAAAAAAAAATTATAAAGAATAAAAATAAAAATTCTTTAGACTTTCTATATAAAAAATGGATGACAACTTTGATAACTTGGTAATTTTGGTTTGTTTAAAACATTAATCTTTCTTTTTAATGATATTATAATTAATCTAATCTCAAGGGATTAAGTGAAATTAGTTAGTTGTCAGTTTTAAATTTGCAGTTTTAAATGTTCGTATTTATACTTTCAGCATTTTTAAAATAATAAATGGCAGAATAGAAGAAAACTTTCCAAAGAAATGTAAAAAGAAATGACTTAATTTATTTAAATAAATGTCTGTCTGGACATTTTGATAGTGAATTATGTTTATAATTTGGATGAATTTTAAAAAGTGTTACTTGGTTAATTCTCTTTCCAATCTGTTCCCATTTTTCAATTATGTTAAAATGGATTCTGGAATTCAGACGAATTGTAAATGAATCTACGAAAGAAAATATGTATTTTATATGGTTAATATATTACAGTAAAACCTCGTTAAGTCGTCACTCAAGGGACCAAACATTTTTGACGACTTAAGCGGAGTGACGACTTAGGCGGAATGGGCTTTTTTTAAAAAAACACTGAAATACAGTATTTTGATGAATTGCTGTAGGATTCGGTGAGAAAAACAAGATTTTCAGAAATCAATACATGCAAATGAATGAGTAGAAAATAATACTAATAAAAAAAAAAAAAACTTTTTATAGTTATCACATTTTAATAGTTTTAAAAGAAAAGCAATGTCTGCCTTTGAAAAGTTCCAGCCAACCATTGCTGCCGCTGAAATCTTCAATGTTAACTCCTTAGCAATTTCCATAGCTTTTTCTTTGAGAATCACGGCAGAAATCGGCACATTTTGCGATCTGGAATGTTTTAGCCATCGAACTAAAACCTCCTCGATCTCGTCAAACTTCGATTTCCTCATTCTCTTTCTTTTGTCTTTGCAGTCAGCTTCTTCAATTATTTATTTCGATGAAAGAATATCGTTTAATGTAGTCTTGGGAATATGGTGTTCTTTGGCAAAAGCTGCTTTTCAGAAAATTTGAGTTTTCAAAAAGTGCAATTAAGTCTTGTTTTTCTTTAAAAGATAACGAGGTAAGTTTTCGTTCCCTGGCATGTTAAAAACGTAATCAAACCACGAAATGTAAGAGAAAAATAGCCCTTAAAGCGGGGCTTACTCGCTATAAAATGAAGTCACACTCAGGAGCGGTCAAGAAAAACGTCTCCACTCGACAGAGTCGCAGCGAGATTATTACTTTGAATAATTAGCAGCGAGATTCCAAGAACCCAAATCCTCCGAAGGGGTAGGAAAAGAATGAAGTGACAGGCGTGGTCGAAAATTTCCCGTAAAGGCTTGGCTTTCTTAAAGTGAAGGGGCGGGGCTGAAAAGACAACACGATGGCATGCAAAATGGAGAAGAAAGATGCTTTTGGCCAATTTTGAGGATGACGAGTTATCCGGAGTAGAATTAAATTTGGTGACGGGTAAAAGAGGGTTATTTTACATTATTGTGTATGAGACCTTGTCGGGACCAAAGGAAAACGACGACTTAAACGGAGTGACGACTTAACGAGGTTTTACTGTATATTTCGTAGTTTATATGTATATCATCATTATCTTCAACCATTTTCAATCCACTGCAGGATGAAGATCTCTTCAAGTTTTTTCCAGTTCTTTAGGTCGAAACTTATCTCTTCTAATCGAATCCAACAAAACTTTTAATTTCATCCACCCACGTACCTTGGGGACTTTTTTTCATTGCTCGGAATCCAGTTTAGTATCTCCGTTGACCATCTATTAGTACCTCTTGCTTCATGGCCAGACCAATTCCATTTGAGCTTCTTTATAATGATAATAATATCTTACACTGTGGGTTGTTATCTCACCCATACATTTCTTTTGCGGTCTCGTCGTATGCTTCCTCGTCTTTTTGAGTTGTCTGCAGTCTCTGAATTGCTTGTAAACGTCCAAGTCTCCGCTCCGTATGTTAGAGATGATAATATGCATTGGTTAAAACTTTTCTCTTTAATCATAGTGGAATATTTAGCTAGAATAACTATTTCATCTGCAAACAATAAACCTTAAATAGTCACCATTCATATTGATGTCTCTTTTTCCTCCAGTCTAATTTCCTGAAGTGCAGCTGTAAATAGTTTTTGCTTTTCAGCTCCTCCAATACTTACAGCTGTTTTGATAATGGTTTTGACTAAAAATTATTTAAAGTGTGTTAAAAAAGTCATTGTTAAAAACGTTTAAAAAGTTAAACACACTAAAATTAACGTAACATTTAAAAATACATAAATGGTATGTTATTTCCATTTCCATTATGTATGTATTTTTAAATGTTACGTTAATTTTAGTGTGTTTGACTTTTTAAACGTTTTTAACGATAATGGTTTTAGTTAACTTCATTCAAGATGACTTCTTCTTCATCAATATTTTGCAGTGAAACGATTTCTCAACTGTAACTTACATTCAGACGAATATTCCCTGAATAAATTAATAGATATCCTTTGATTTTTCCATCTTGACGCTGAGATGTAACTTCCACCTCACTAATCGATGTTCTCTTCCAGTATTAAATTGATTAAACTCAGATCAATCCTCTACGGCATAATTTTGGTTAGCCGTAATGTAGTCCTGTTCTGCAAGGCTCCCAGAAGGACTTCTCCACGTCCACTTTCTATTAGGTTTTTTTTCTTAAAGAAGGAGTTCATAAAGAAAAGAAATGTCATTTTAGGCTAATGTATTTCTTTTTCCATATCCAAACCTAATAACTGAATTTTCATCTTTGTGTCCAATAGTAACATGTTGCCATCAGTGAATTTGAGCCTAGTCCTGTAATCCGGTGATTCTTTGAATCCTCTATCTTCCCATGCTCAAGGACCTTCTGAGAATGAGGTTCCTCATTTATTTGTTCACATACAACGAAACGTGGAGGTGTTGGCTCACCACGTTGGCCAGTGCGTCTTGATGAGTTATCCATGTTCTCATACGGCTACTAGCAGCGTGACGGTAAATGGAATGGACAGTAGGCTATTATCTCACCCGAGGGTTTCTATAAGCCTTGAAAAGGAATTTAAGACTAGTTAACACAAGGTCTTTCTGAAGCTAAAAATAAGCATTGCTAGATTACGAATACTAGATTAAGTGTTTATTAGAGTCCAATTATTGTAGTCTAGTATAAATATAATGTTTTCAATTGCACTTAACAAGGCAAATATTTTCAAGTTTATTTATTCATACAAAACATGCGAAATATTTTTATTGAATTTTTATTTTTTGTCATTTCGCTTTTTGAGCGGAAAAAAAAAATCCTTCATAAAAAATGCATTTTTATTTCATATCGAATTTCTTTCTCTCGCATGAAAGGGAAGAAACCCACAGACTGTGATTCTCGTGACTTCTTATGGGAAACACACAATAGATTTCTTTTCTTCTAAAAATATTGGGAAAAGTTGTTAAAATGAGTTTCTCTTTCATAGACTCCCCTAGTGGCCCCCTTAGCAATCGTTGTTTGAATAGTGACGTCAAATCACGTGGTTTTATGACGACACCATTTAATCTGAGGGTCTCTTAAGAAATTATCCCCAAGTAATCTAATCTAACGTACACGATGACATCACAAACTCCGTCAACAACCAGAGATGTTTGCTTCATGCAATTCGATTTTCATTTTGAAAAGCTTCTATAGCTTAACTTAGAATCTAACTTACCCTAATCTTCACGTTATCTGCCCACTCGTCATTATTTGCTGGATTTTGGTATAAAATAATTTTTAATAATTTATGTACTAAATAATGTTTAATAGGTAACAGTAGAGACAACAATAAAGTGGCGGTCAGATGACAGATCCAAAATGCTTATAGGGACCCACATGTGCTTTTTTTTTCTCCTTTACATAAAAAGATTATATATTCTCTTTATTTTTTTAATTAGGTGCAAAGACAAAGACAAATCTACATTAATGAATCTCAACTAAAAGGAATACAACTTGATATGTAGAAATATTCCCAAAACTTTTAATTTTTCTATTACTTCTTTCAATTTTTAAGCAAGAACTATGTTGACATTCCTATCACCCCTATGTTTCTGAATGATTCCATCCTTTTGCAAATATTTGTGACCGAAATATTTATGCCGTGGCTCTTCCGTCTGATTGTTTTATTATTTCTGTTATTGAACTTAATTTCTCCCATACAATCACCCCTCCTCGTATTAGACATTTCTGCAAATAGATTTGGCCTTCAAGAAATCACAATTAAATATATCCATTGTTCTAAAATCCAAAAAACATATTTGAAATTCTCTAGTTTCTCTAGTTTTTCTCATCTTTCTAAGCTGAATATTCCATTATTATAAGTGACTTCCATTAATATATAGAATAATTCTCCTCCG
>JAFIDM010025770.1:0-10787 GCA_023159025.1 Thereuonema tuberculata
AAATTGTATTCCTTTATCCACGGAATTAAACTGATCCAAAATGAGGTTCTCTGATTAATTTCGAGCAATAATAAAAATATCATCCACATGCCTTTTTAAAAGTATGTAGAATTGTCAAACTGAACAAAAAAGGGAATGTTCTAAAAATTGCATCGAAATTTCGAATCATGATTACAAAAATGAAAATCCAAAACTTTTTCAAGCAATTCATTGGTAACAGAAGTAAACAGATCCTTGGCATCTATAGAAAATAAACTACTATTATCCTCAATTTTTAAAGATTTTAACTTATTACAAATTTCTTCTCCATTTTTTGCAAAACCTATGGAGTTGGATTTTGGACAATGTTTTGGACAGCATCGTAGTTGTATAAAAACTGGAAATTTAAATGGATCCCATATAGCTAATCACTTGTATGAAGTGGGTCATACTGGAAAATTTGACTAATATTTGATATTAGATAAATACAAAAATAAACAGGGGAGTGAAGCTATTGAATCTTTTTTTATTAAATTACTGGATTCTTATAATTCCTTTGTCCATAATGCTCACATACAACAATATTTAAATAATGGTAAATTTCTAAAATATGCAGAAATTCAAAAGAAAAAGATAAAAGAAAAGATTAAATTAGGAAGAATTATGATTAATTATGGTTAAATTCTAACTAATGGTTAAGATTTCAATAATAAAAAAAAAAAAATTCTTTCTTTGAAGTTCTGTAGGATACCAATAGAGGGCGAATTTTGAATTCTCTTCAAGTAACTCATGACGTAGTTGGTAATCAAGGTTTTGACCAACCACCAACTGAAATATTTAAATATCTTATTTTATTCGGAAATTGTAAAATTGTGCATATATATAACCAGAACCTTTCAGAAAATAATTGTAGGGTAAGGGAACCAGTTGTGGATCAGGAACCAATTGCGGATCAAGTCGCTTACCGTCTGAATTACCACACTTATGAGCAGATGGCTCGGATATATAGAATTCCGATCCCTTCATGAGCTTCGTTTTGGTATTACAGTTTGTTTAGAGTTTCAAGCGGAGCCATTCTGTGAATTTGTTAAATAATTTGTCAGAATTTCAAAAGAAAATTAAGGTGAGTTAGCCTGAAAGTTATTTGTAGTTATTCTAGAATGGATATACGTTAGAATTAATGTATGCATGATAGTACAAGGTTTAATATAACCGGGAAAAAATAAAACGTAGTGTTTTCTGCCTCTAGTCATGTTTGCGGGAAATTCTGCTGCCTTTTGTTCTGGCGGAAATTCAGCGGTTCGTGGGGTCCAATTGGGGATCAAACGTCACAATACAAATGAAGACTGTGAAAATGCAGTACATATTTTTTTTATCGAACTGAGGTAATACAATGTCAATTATAAGAGGAATAAAGGAATAAATGCAAGAATGAAAATTATTTAGCTATTTCTCGTGGTGAAAACCAAGTTTATGCTTAGGCCGAACCACAACTGGTGCCTTTACCCTACATGAAGATGAATCTCCAGTAGATTCGAAATTGTAATTATGAACTTTTTATTATTGTGTTGTAATGTAATTTTTAGCTTGTATATACATTTTTAACACACGTTAAATGAAGATTTCAATGTACTAATATTTTAGGGATTAACCCTTTTTAGGCATCTGAAAGACTCCTTATATCCCCGGTTTGTCTGTCTGTTGACATATATCCCACAATGCTTCGCAACGGCGTCTGTTAGCTCAGTTGTAGGTGGTCTGAAGGCTGAATGCTGTAGGTGGTCTGTTAGTTCAGTTGGTTAGAGCGTAAGGCTAATAACGTGAAGATTGTGGGTTCAATTCCCTCATTAGCATTTTTTTTCTCCCCATTTTTAAATCTTTTCACAGTTTCTCAACTTAAGTTCTGTTTTAAAAAAAAGGCATTATTAGAAATTCAGTGTATTAACAAGGTTTGGGTTAAGAATGACGATTATTCCATACAAATAGGGGCGAGTAAGATAGCTAATCAAACAGACTCGCGTGAGCATTTTGTAGACCACCCCGGCGCAGTCTATTCTAAAGTATAAGTGACTCAAAAGCAGTTGCGAAGCACTGTAATTGGTTTAATAATCACTATCCCTACCTTGTTTCTTATTAGGTTCTGTCTAGACCCTCGCTTGAGTTATCCAAGGGATCAGCGTTTTTAACTGTCCTACTTTTTTAATTTCCTACCTCTAATTTTTTCTTAATAATAATTAGTTGGGTAAAAAAAAAAATTTCAAAATAGTTTTCCTTGATGAAGTTTAAAAGAAAAAAATTATTACATAAAATTTGATCTATTCTCTAGAAACATGAACAAATATTTTGGTAATGTAAAAAAGTTGTTAAGCAAATTTTACATTTTACATAAGAAAATAATGGCAACTAAATTAGCCATTTTTTTTAATAGATGCTGTATTTACATTAATTCCAAAACCTTTCAGGATAAAAATTCCATATAGGCCTAACTATGATAGAATAATTGGAAATTGTGTCCTTAAAATTCAGAGACAATGTTTAAATATAAGATTAATAAAAAATTATCAAAAGAAAAATATGTTAATTGATTCATTAAACAATATGTCTTGGACTAAAGGAACTTTGAAAAAGCAATGAAAATTTCAATCAAATAACAGAACGTCACATTAAAAAATTAACGGCATTTGACACAGGAGGAAAAATTATTAAATGTCTAATTTTTGATAAGATTTTAAAATCCAGCCTTTCCCCCTATGACCAAGGTAAGATAAAAAAGAAATTAAATAAAGCAGCCCTGCTACCAGTTTGTTTTTCATTGAAGCGAACAAAAACAAAAGAACAACCCAAAACCATGGATTAAATTAAACAAGTAATATTTATAGAATCTAAAACTAAAAGAATAAAATATTGATACAAAACGGAGAAGAACTAGACTTAAGCTTAATAGCACCGGGATTCTTCTTCCGATAGGGAAACACTGAGTATAAAGTATATGTCAATTTAATGAATGAAATAATCTTTTAACAGTTTCTTCATGGAAACTTTTTTACTATAATCTGAAAGTCTCTCACGTGAACAAGGCATAAGTACAAACAAAGATAAAAGTTTCTATCAAAGTTACACATAAAAATAAATCATAATTCTGTCAGAGTATTACTTACACTTTGTTCATCGCCACGTGTAATGTACCATGGGATCCCAGGTTTGTAACACGGCATCTGATTTCACACGCGGTTTCACATCACATAAAACACTTTCGTAGGATTTACAAAGACACTCCACAGGTGTGGCACACAGAAGCACTTTGAAGTATGCAGATTACTGTTGCTTAGAAGGTTTCGGAGATTCAGAGGCCGGGAAATCGCTTCTTTCCCGAAGAAAGATGCATTGGAAGTGGATAAGTTTCCGTGGTGGGCGACCTCTCGAGTACGCTGACTTTTCTCCGAACATCAATTCGGCGTCCGGCAAAATGCTACCGCTGCCGCCTTCATAGCATTTGCATCGAATTCATGGGCCAAAACCAAGTTGATTAGGGACGGTCAAACAGTGTTATCCGGCAGTCTTATTGTGGTCAGGCGGTGCTCCGCTTTTGTCCAACGGGTTCGCAAACAGCGGTTGCCTCAGAATTCGTGTATAGGTTTTTTTCCTTGGGCAGTTAAAAGAAAATACACACAAGATAGGTGTTTAGTGTCTTTCAGCTGACTTCTCATTCTCACACAATCTTTACGTACGAAGAAAAATATAGAAAATTATAAATAAAAGATAAAATAAAAATAATGCAAATAAAATCGGAGACTACATTTATACAACTATTGGCTTAACGACTCCGACACCAATTCTCATCTCACAGAAACCAAAAACCCGGGAAAGAAAATAACGACCACCCCAAGTGATATAAACAACTAATCAGAATCCACCAATTAAAAGGCCCGCGAAAATTAGTGTGCTACCCGTATCTGAGTTAGAAGGTGACATTGAGACTAAAACAATTAGCCAACAAGCCAAGTTTGGCTAAAAAGAAACCAGAGGAAAAAAAATAAAAGAGAAACTTAGGAAAATAAAATTTGGATAACAAAAGCAAAATAGCTAAAACAAGGATGAAATTCACAAGAATTAAAAATGAAGCAAAACTAATAATGAAATGGCGGGAATATGGAGGCGGGGAAACGAACGGGTTAAATAAACAAAAATGCCAAAATAAAGCATGACACCTTATCCTTAGAGAAATAGTGTAATCCAATCGAAGAAACTACATCGATTATCAAAGGATCAGATTATCCTTTAAATATTATGGAGAAAAGGATTCTGCAAAAAGATACAAAATTTAATTTAATACAGTTTCCCAATAATCCTCACACTATGGTTGCAATTACTGAAATGGCTTTAGGAAAAAATAAGATAGATAATGCACATAAAAATAACATCATCTGACAAGTTGGTGCATTTATAATGCGGAAAAAATGAAAAAAAGTGTTTTATCCCCATTAGAAATAGAAGCATATGAAAATTTACGAAGTAAATCTAGTATTACGATAGTTCCTTCGGACAAAGGCAGCAACATTCTCATTTTGAATAAAGATATGATTGCTGTTCATATTACAAATTACAACATTAATAAAATATTGGATTAAAATCTGGAACAAGTTCAGAAACAAATGAAAAAGAACATTAGCTTGATGGATAAAAAATTGAATTGGATAAGAACACAGTAGAAAAAGAAATTCTACTTTGAAAAGAATTTTTTTATTGCTAATGGTTTAATTGTCCAACAATACTTAGTATTATTTATGGGGCTTCCATAATCTATGATTTTGACAGAAATTTCGATGCAAATTTTAGAACATTCCTTTTTTGTTCAGTTTGACAATTCTACATACTTTTTCAAAGGTATGTGAATGATATTTTTATTATTGCTCGAAATGAATCCGAGAACCTTATTTTGGATCAATTTAATTCCCTGGATGAAGGGATACAATTTACCATTGAAGAACATGAAAATAAATGTTTACCATTTTTCGAATGAAATGATCAAATTGAAAGGGAATTCTATTATTACTGAACCATATTCCAAACCTACTTCAGGAAAATCCATTATTTCCTATTCATCAGCAATTCCTTCATCTGCTAAAGCTAATTTATTAAAAATGAAAATAAGGAAGGCTTTTTTTCTTTGTTCTACAGAAGAACGTTTCTATAAGCATGTGTGTAGGGTGAAGGAAGAATTTATTAACAATGAATATCCAGTTCAATTTGTATTCTCCACTATTTCTAAAACCTTACATTATATTTACAACAAATAACCAAAAAATGAAAAAAATGGATTCGTCTGGGCAGTTTTCCCTTTTCATCCTATCATACATAAACAGCTAAGTAAGATTTTTCAGAGAACTGATATAAAATTGAGTTATAGTTTGAATAACAAATTAACGAATCCAATTGATCATAAAAAACCGGAGATTAAAATAT
Source organism: Thereuonema tuberculata (assembly GCA_023159025.1). Lineage (NCBI taxonomy): Eukaryota > Metazoa > Arthropoda > Chilopoda > Scutigeromorpha > Scutigeridae > Thereuonema > Thereuonema tuberculata. The sequence continues at coordinate 5,443 of JAFIDM010025770.1, forward strand.
ATATATATATATATATATATATATATATTTGGTTCCTTGTCATCAAAATGAATGTTTTTATAAAGCGAATAGTGGCCAAACTTTGAAAAAACGTTTTGGACAGTACCGTAGTTGTATAAAAGCTGGAAATTTCAAAGGATCCTATATAGCTAATCACATATATAAAGTTGGTCATATTGTAAAATTTGAGGAATATTAGATATTAGATAAATGGAAAATAAACAGAGGAGAGAAACTATTGAATCTTTTTTTTGCTAAATTACTGGGTTCTTAAAATTCCTTTCTCCCTAATGCTCACATACAACATTACTTAAATAATGGTAAATTTCTAAAAAATGCAGAAATTTAAAAGAATAAGATCAAAGAAAAAATTAAAAGAGGAAGAATTATAAAATTAAGTTAAATTAAGATTTGTATCAAAAAAAATTTTTTTTTCTTTTTTTGAAGTTTTATAGGATATCAATAGAAGGCGAATTTTGAATTCTCTTCAAGCAACTCATGATGTAGTTGGTAATCAAGGTTTTGACCAATAACAAATTGAAAAATTTAAATATCTTATTTTATGGGTAAATTGTAAAATTTTGCATGTATATAACCAGAACCTTTTAGAAAATAATTGTGCTGTTATCGGTTATCTGTTACATTTCATTATTATCATCATATTATTCTTACTTTTGTATATAATTTATTAACTTATTTAGTAGCAGATATGTACTTTATAAACAAACACAATATATAATAAACTAACAAAAATATCGGATAAAGAAATACTTATTCTTCTTCGTAAGCTCTTTAATACTGAAACTTTCAGTATTCAAAACTTCAAACTTCAAACTCAATATCACTTGACAATTTTTCTTATTAAATTATCGGTTCACTAACAGTTCGCAAAAAGTTCTTGAAATAGTTCTTTAATTAATATTCATTCTTTGGAATTAAAGTTCATTAGTTCAAAAAAAAACCAACTATCTTTGTAGAATTCATCTGTCATTTTCTGTTGGAACATTGTCACGCTTTCTCGTGCTAATCTTCTCACGGGCTCTGTGTCATTGGTGAAATCAATCAATCAATGCTTTAATTCATTTTTGCTTAATTTACACAAATATATATAGTGGAACCTCGTTATTTGTACACAATTCGTTCCAGGAGACTATTCGAATTGCGATGTGAACGAATGTTGAATCAATTTTTTCGATAAGAAATGATGTAAATTGGATTAATCCGTTACAGACCCCCAGATGATGCTTAATTAAACATTTGAATTATTACTTAAGACACGGATAATAAACTATATTGAGTGGCCGGATCCGAGACACGAGTTCCACTTTCAAACTTTATAATCAGTTCTTTTTTGAGTTGAATTGTCGTTCTCACTGCTTACCTTTTGGGCTTGGCTGGATCACTAATCTTTTTTTGGACCTATGGTTACACTTATTTGAAATGAAAATATTTAGAAATAATGAATAATAGCAATATATATAATAATATAAAAATAACGTTGTACAGACCTTATACAACTGATTTTTAGCGTAGGAGAGAAAACTATGGTTTGTCGACATCTTGTTTATTTTGATTTTAATGTATTTTCTTTGTCGGTGAATAAAAAAAAAATTTATTGACTAACCAAAATATATATTTTTATTGAATTCGTTTAGAAAAATGAAATTTCATTGTTCTAATGTTTTATTTCGCTTCTGATAATATTTTGCAAAGCAGGCATGTTGGACTTATTTTTCTTCTGCGGCAAAATACAAAAGCGTGATATTCATGAAGATTCCCAACGGGATTTTGTTTAGTAACAGGAATGAAAACAGTGATCACAAACACAATTGAAAATCTCTGATATCGCATCCTCTTAATATCGCTCATTACTAGATACAAACAAAGTATTTTATAATCATTTCAGAATTTCCTTTCTTTTTCAGCCAATTTTGAACTTTTCACCAATGAATATTTTGAATTATTCAATAGTTATCAATTAAAAAAATTTTGTACCAGCGTTGTACCAGGGTCGCTATCGCACAGACTTTCGCTGAAACGACTTCACGGAATTGTTAAATATCCAAGTGGTCTCCGGTATTGTATATTCGCTCTAACAGAACTTGAAGGCAATCAATTTATTTCCTGATTGCCTCAGTTATCCGATGTTAATTAATTGCAATTTGTTTATTAAAAAAGTAATTTCGAAATCAGTATTTTCTTTTAATATCTGACTTATCATTTGTATTCTAAAATTCGCTTTTCAGTATAATCAAAGTGAAAAACAAAAAACAAAGCAGAAAACGAAATTCCAGTAAGTAATAAATTGACATACAGTACATATACTTTAAATAGCCTTTTTCAACTTATTGTTAACAATGTTTAAGTGTAAATTTAAATATTATTTTAATAAGTTATTTATATTTTCCTTTTTTGAAAATAGCTAATTTTTTTTTTTCGTTTTAAAAATTACCTTAAAATCTTTGCTTTAGAAGTTTCAAACATTTGATTATGGAAATACAAATATTCAAATAATATTACTTGGGAATTAATGGAAACGAAACACCAAGACAAGCCTCAAGCTGTAACAAGTAGAGAAGTGCATCTATTGATACGGGTCAGGTACAACTCGTCAAGGGAAAGTCACCGCGGCCCATTCGACGCGCCACGAAATATTGTAATTCTACAAACTTGAAAATGTTTTTGTTCATTACTTATGACCCTACTTATAGAATGCAAAGATAAATCTTGTGTTCATTTGTTCCCGGTTTTTAGAGTGGTTAAGTTCGGTTAGAAATGAAAGGTCAGATATTTGGTCTCAGCGTAAATATAAAAGTTCTACTGTGACGGCTTTATTCATGTCTTCAATAAAACTTTTAGTGACAGTAGTGTGAAAGTATGTCTGTGTGGACGAAGATGTCGCTGTAAAACGAGGATCCACACAATTGACAATCAACTGTGTAATTGATTGTAATTGATTGGTGGGAATGTAACAACGGATAGATAGTTGTAATCAACTAGGCGGATAAAGTGATTATCAAAATAAATGGTTACGCTGAAGAAACTGTAGAAGCTAAGAGTTCAAGTTGTAAACGAGTGTAGCGTTAGATTGTCTTAAGGAGTTTTTTTTAACTTCCGGATTCCATCGGCAATTTCGTTTCGAACTTGAACTGAACTTCTAATGTTTCTTCAGTGCATCTTTTAATTTTTTTAATCACTCTCTTTAAAATTTAATAAATAATCTTTATTCTTCACATAAATGAGTTGAAATTGTTTCAGTCCAATCATGGAATAAGAGCAGCAAAATATTAGAGCTTCGAATGATTTTTATAGCTTCCAAAAAACTTTTTAAAAAATCAAAATTAACATTTCTTTTGTTTCTTTTAATTCGCTGAAGAATAACAATTCTTTAATTGTGATAAAATTAATGTTGAGAAATTGAAGACCTCACTTCAGATTGGATAAAAATTGCTGAATTTTAAGTTGTTACTAAAGGTAGGGCAAAGATAGCCTGATAATACAAAAACAGTAGTAATATGTACTTTTTCACTACGAAAAATAGTAGATTGATGAAGTTGTTGTACTGACGAAATTTAATGTCAATTAAAAGAATTTCTTATAATAAAGATTTAAAAGAATTTCTTATTTTCAATATATTTCATAAATTCTAAAAATAACTTTGGCACTCAGACAAAGACCACAATGTAAATATTTTTAAGTTTCAAATGTTACTAGTGAATCTCGTAAATCATCCCAGTTGAGGTGTCTTCCATGTTCATTGTATTTCAATCACATAAACAAATGAAATAAAAGCTGCTGTTTAGTCCCATCATGGAATAAGATAAGCTGCATATTAGAGCTTCAAATCCTTTCTGTAGCTTCCAAAAATTAAAATTATATCAAAAACTAAAATCTATCATTTCTTTTGTTGTTTTAATTTTGCTGTAGAATAACAATTCTTCAATTTTGATAAAATTAAAGTTGAGAAATTGAAGTTCACACTTCAGATTCCATAAAAGTTACGGAGTTTTTGGGTTTAGATAAGGCAAAGTTAGCCTGATCGTACAAAAACAGTAGTAAGGTGTATTTCTTCACTATTAAAAATTGTAGATTTATGAACTTATAGTACTGACGTAGTGCTGACGTATAGTACTGTTGGAAAATTCGCCATTACTTAACAGTGATTAAACCTGAAGCTCTCTATGCATCAGAAACTCTCAATCTCCAGTATAAGACATTAAAAGAACAATTAGAGATTAAAGAAAGGAAAATTATGAGAAAAATTCTAGGGCCCAGAATTAAAAATGGAATTCATTACCCCAAACCCAACGCTGAAATTTATAAGCACATTTCTAAACTTACTGATACAACGAGAATGCGACGAATCCAATTTTTAGGTCATTTGGAAAGAATGAATCATTCCAGACTTACTTATCGGATCCACAAATTTTTACAAAACAAACGCACAAGACCAAAATGGTACAAACAATTAGAAAAGGACATCATTGAGTTAGGATCCACAAATTTACAGGATAGAAAGGTGGTCAGACATATTGTCCACACAGGGAGATTTGAGGAAGATGTGAAGAAACCAGCACGCCGTGCTTGGTCGGAGGAGCAGAAATTGCATCAGTCCATCCGAATGAAGAACTATTGGGCAAGGAGGAAGGCTCAGAGTGTGTTGATTCCGCGTGGTCCTAAGTGACCCATTCGCGAAGAAGAGAGTACTGACGTAAATTTCGTAAATTCTCAAAATATCTTTGGCAGGCATAGAAAGACAACAATATCAATATTTTTAAATTTTAATTTAAAAACCGCATAAAAAGCAACAATGAAATCAGTTGTTATTTAACCCGAGACTTTTCAATATCCTGTCCACCGATTTCTGCCAGAAACCGAGAAGTAGGATGTTCCACAAAAGATCAGAGTGTCTATAGGGTCACGTTGTGAATGTGTTGCGCAACGCGTGCCTTCAATTCAGATAAGTTTGCAATCGGACCTCTAAACACAACATTTTTCAGATAACCTTTCAGCCAGAAGTCACAAAGATTAAGATCAGGTGATCTTGACGGGCAGTCTGTTGGAAAATGACTGCTGATAATTCTATCATTTCCGAAATGTCTACTATGCAGCTGCTTCACTGGCTTTGCAATGTTCGGAGGAGCACCATCTTGCATGAAAATGATGCTACCCTCACATGCATGCTGTTAAAAGTGTTGGATTGATCCTTTATTGAGAGAGTCATGGCGAAAGTTGAACTTTAATTTTAACCACTCTGCATATTTAAAATTTAATTTCTGATACGTGAACCCAATAGCCATTTTCCTCCTCCTCCCTCGTAAAATCCCAAATGGCACAATGTTGAA